>VYXB01007423.1:118504-138461 GCA_013397135.1 Pachyramphus minor | reverse complement strand
CAGGGTTAATTTTTGCAGCAAACAGAAGGAGCATGGCTAAGACACAGAACTTATTTTATAGCACCTCATATCATGTGTTGGGGACAATTTTCTATATATATTTGGTATATTCTCCAGCAGTGATTGATCATGGATTTTGCCTAATGTCACCATAGAATTACCTTTTGTATATAGCTGTATATGTTGAACTATTTTCCAGCAGATGTAATTCTGACTTACATGAGGAACATTAAATAAGGCCTGAAGAATTTTTCAGAATTTACTCAGCTTCATGTTATGCAATAGCTTTCTACTGGAAACTGTTTAAGATAGTCCTCTATCCATTTATTTTGTATTTTATAGATTGAGGAGTAACAGTAAAACAAAGGTCCATACAAAACACAGCTGTGTTGTGTCTAGATACTTATGCTTAGGAATCGAACATGCCTTCTCAAAAAAGAATAAATGTAGCTAAAGAGTTTTGGTTTGGGGTTTTGTTTGTTTGTTTGTATTCTTTTTGGAAATTCTGTTTTTACTAAACTAACTGGTTAGAACTTACAATAATTTTGATTCTTAATTAAATTTCTTCTCTGTTATATCAACTTTTCTTCCCCCTCACCCCCTACCACTTTTTATACTGATAATCCAGCTGGACTATAGCTGCCACACTTGCCTTCTCTGCCATTTTTATTGCCAGCAAAACAAAGGCTCTTCTACCTTTGTAAAATTGCTTAGTATCTCCTGATTTGTGAAAATTCAAAGCATCAACAGGATAGAGTCAGACAGCTCTTCCAGGACTTTTTGGTTCGTACAATCAGATTGAAAATATGTGACTAGAGTAGATTTTTTTTCTGTTGCCTGGGATAGTAGTGGCCTGAAAAAAACATTTCATTGTCTGAATATGATATACTTACAGCATTCTGCTTCTTCCGAATTCGACAACGTTAACTTTTCTTGAACATTAATTCCTTTTCTTCATTCTTATTGACATCTTACCATCTGTGGCTGGTTATGAGCTTTTATCATCCAGAGAATTTTCTTCCCTAGTATTCTTTATTGCCTTTACTCTATAGCTCTGTGTTTTTCCTGAAGTACACATGTATACTCTGTTATAAGCATAGTACGAAAGTTGTCCACCACTAGATCCTCAAGTCCAAAGTGTTTGAATGCTGTTATTACTGTAACTTCTAAGAAAGATATCATACTGTCCACTCTTTTGTATGGATCTGAATCATGGGTTGTTTACTGCCACCATTTGCGACTCTTAGAACGCTTCCATCAACTCTGCCTCTGTACAGTCCTAAACATCCACTGGACAAATTATGTGACCAATATGTCTGTTCTTGAACAGGCTGCAGTCATGAGTATTGAGGCCATGCTGCTGAGAACACAGCTGCGTTGGGCAGGGCACCTCTCCAGGATGAAGGACCACTGCCTCCCTAAGATCGTGCTCTATGGTGAACTTGCCACTGGCTGCTGCAAGAGAGGAGCCCCGAAAAGGAGATACAAGGACTCCCTGAAATAATATCTCAACCTTGGCCATATTGATCATCACCACTGGTCTACTCTGGCCTCCAATCGCGAGGCCTGGAGACACATTATCTGTAACGCTGTTGCCTCCTTTGAGAACTCACACAGGATCACTCTCGAGGAGAAAACACAACGCAGAAAGAATCGCATCCAGTTGATACCTCCTGGGGAGTCTTTCTGCTGTGCTTTTTGCAACTGGACTTGTCTGGACTTTTCAGCCATCAGTGTGCCTGTAGCAAGCGTGGGTAGAGCCCTTCCTAAATCTTCGTTCGCGAAGCCAAGCCATGATGATGATGAAGAAAGATATTACTATCAAATTGTAGTTTCATGTTATTTAATTTAGTTTTACTTGTAGTGACTGGAGAGGTTTCAATGACCAGTAAAATTGTCAGGAGATATTTTGTATTTCATCTTGAGATCAGGCATTTGTTATACGTATGCCGGAATGCATCCCTAAATGTCTTGTCAATAACACTACAAAGATCTGTTTCTAATTTTCACCTATTTTTGAATTCATAACCTAATAGACAGTTCAGACCAAATATACTCTTCTGAATTGAAATAGTTGAAGTAGTTTAATTTCAAAAGTATGTAGCTGTTTTGTTTATGTTTAAGCTTGTTCACCTGAATGCCTAGGTTATTTATGAACTTTTCAAATCTCTAGTGAAATGGCAAAGTGTCTGGCCAAGTCAATTTCTGATCTTTCTGCTTGAGTTCATCTTCTTGATGAACTTCTTGATATAACTTGACTCAAATACTATCAAATTTTCAAAGGATGACTTCAAGCTGTGGGTCACACCTCTCATATTTCCTCACAGGACAGCCTGCGAGGCTGTAACTCTAAACAACTACAAAAAATGGGAAGGGAACCCAGTTGATGCCAGGGCTAAGTGAGGACCACCTGCAACTGAGGAGTGAGAAGGCAAAAGATGAAGGTATTGACTGGGTAATATCCCTGGGGCTGAACAGGGGGGGACATCCAGGGGTTGGTAACACGGCAAGGGGCTGAACAAGGGCCAGGGGCTAACTGTGAGTCTTATCAGTGTCACAAGGTGACAGGGCTAGAGACAAAGCTGGAGGCAAGATACAAGATCCACGAAAGGCTCATCCATAAGACAGGTCTGATGTCCACCTAGGAGACAGGGCTGCAGATAGATAACCCTACAGCTAAACTCAGACAGGTATTGGGGTCAATGATCTTTTACAGAGCCCTGGGCCTGAGGGTGTGGGTAGGAGGACCAGTGGAGGCTGGTCAAGGTCAATGAGGGGTATCAGTGCCCTCAGATCCCTGACACTAGGAAAGGAGAAGAAGAAAAATGTGTACACAGGTGAGATACATATTTGTGGACTTTCTCACAGATGATGATGAAGGCAGTGACAAATGGCTGATGTGAATAACTATTTTTGATATAGTCATCAGCATTGCCCCAGCCCTGTCTGAAGAAACCGAAGCTTTCTAATGAAAGATGTAATATTTCCTGACCGCTGACCATAGTAAAAATTGTAAGCACCTTTCTGCATCATGGTGCATGAAAAAATAATTCAAATTTGTATACAACTCAGAGTTGTATAAGGTAAAAATGTTAACTTATTTATGAGCTTATTTTCTTTATCAGCTCTTTCCTGATACCAGTCATCTCAGCTGCAGACTGCCTCCAAAAGCCTAATTCTAATTATTCTGTTGTTTGATTTTACATATGAAAAACAGACGTTTCTATTACCTACTACTTTAGAATTGTCTCTTTTATTATTTCAGTGTGAAACAATCAAATTATGCTGCTATTATTCATGCACTGCCAGACCATGTTTTTCTCCAAAAATTTCTTGTTTCAATCCACAGCTGATAACAAGGTTCAAAGTCACCACTGATTATGCAGAATTTCCTCCTGTTTTCAGAAATTATATCTACCTATCAAAGCTTTCACAGCTAACAGCAGATTCAAAATAGGTTGTGGCATGCAAGCATTTAAACAAAAGGATTAATGAATCTCCTACCCCCCTAAACTGTCACCATTTTCCAGCCTTGTGACAAAGAGAGAGGTCTGTTGCTGCTCAGTCATAATGGCAATTAACCTGTGAGCCCAGCAAGGTCATGGGCCTGGAACTGAGGGAACAGGGAAATGGTAGGAGGTTTGGGTGCGGAGATGGGGAGACACTACTGTCTGTGTGTCATCTTACACAATCACCCTTGTTAGTTTAGGAATGTAACTGATGGATCACACTATTAATATACTCTAATATATTCTAAAATAGAATTAAGTTACATAAATATGATGCCTGACATTTTCACAAAGATTTTTTTTTTTTGCTTAATTTACTCTTAGTTTAGGATCTTGGTCCTGAAAAATTATTTATTTCTGTGTTATTGTCATTTTCAAAGGCTTGTAGACCTTATAGATGATCTCTTTTTCAGCTATATCAGATATTTTAGTAAAAGGTATAAAATCTCTCAGCAAGTTGCCTTAATTTTATTATTTGACAATCAGAACTGCAATACTACTATTGCATATGAGTACGACTCATATTTTTAATGTGTTTTGGGTTTTTTTATAGATGCAGCAGGTGTTATCAAGAGAGCTTTCTAGAGATAATACATTAATTCTGCTCCAAGCAAGTTAGAATCCAGGGTTTGTGGTGGGACCTATCTTTCAGTTTAATATCCTGCATATAGAATATAATCGGATCACTGGCAAGATTAACATGGGAAAACATAAATTTCTCAAGCCAACCCTCGCCGACAGAGTGTGATTGCATTCCATATAACACATACCAAGTTCAAGACAGCTGAGAAAACCAATGTTTATGTTCCAAATGCATGAGAAAGTTGGTTTTGGACGCGGTAGCTAAGTGTGTGAAATCCCTCATTATTTAACTAGATTAAGCACCAAGCAAAATGATATTTACTGTCTCAGTGAAACAGCAAGTTCTAGAAAACTTGTGAAAGATTTCAACTTTAGTAGATGCAGGGGCCTTAGCATGCCTAAAGACATGCTATAATTTTGATTTATATGTGCTTTTTGGTAAATAATCCTAAACTTTTTTAAAAAAGATTCATAGCCTTTTCCACAAATGCATTCCTGTTCCTTAAAGGAAAGGCCTCTTGACAATTTTATCACTGTTCTTCTTACTAATATGCAGAAGGAATAGTTTTTGTAAAAAGTGATTTTTTTCAGAATATAAACATTAGAACCTGTAAAAACCAGTTACATTTTACCACATGAATCTGTGAGATAATTCAAAGTCCACTAACAGTGGAAACAGAGTGCATCCTCTGTTGCTTCAATAAATTATAAAGCACTCTAACCAAACTAGCAGGATACTTTAACAAAAACTAAGGTAGTTAATTTATAATTTTTATGTGTCCTGGTTTGATTTTTTGTGTCATTTGTTTTAGGTTTCGTTTGGTTGGTTGTTTTTTGTTTGCTTTTGTTTTGGTTGGTTGGTTGAGCTTTTCTTTTTTTTTTGACGTTCTGTGCTTTTTTTTGTCTGCGTAGATATTTCTTAATTTTAGCTGCATACATAGTTTAATACAGATATAAATATGTTTGTATCCGGAAAACTCTCCACTAGTACCTTCCACATAAGTAGAAAACATACATTGGGGTATTTCATTCCAGGATGTTGAAGTATGCAGACTATGATATGTGGGCTTTCTTATTTTTTGGTGGTTGTTGTTGAATTTCTTCAAAAAATGTTATTAGACCAGACTGAGATTTAATGGAGGGATGTTCTTTTTACAAAATAATAATACATCATTGTAGACTTGTTTGAAAATTAACAATCAGAGAGAGGATTACAGAATGTGGATAAAATTTATCTCTCAGCCACAAATATCATACCATTGATCTTTCTAGTATCTATATCTCACTAGAACTTCAGATATGAAAAAATGTCTTAGTAAGTTCAGAATAACTGAAACAAAAAAAAAAGTCTTCTCCT
Source organism: Pachyramphus minor (assembly GCA_013397135.1). Classification (NCBI taxonomy): domain Eukaryota; kingdom Metazoa; phylum Chordata; class Aves; order Passeriformes; family Tyrannidae; genus Pachyramphus; species Pachyramphus minor. Next base: position 133,013 of record VYXB01007423.1, on the reverse strand, counting down.
GTTGTTTCATCTTAGCAAAAAGTCCGTAGCCCTTTAAAACGAATCTCATAAAATCCTAAAGCAAGTTTTTATTTATTTATTTATTTATTTATTTATTTGACTTATCACAACATGAAATCTCTTCAAAATTTCCTTTGAAAAGTTCGTCTCATGAGTGTAAAATACTTACATTTTGCAACTATATTTGATTAGGTGTGTCCTACAACAGTTGTAAATAATTTGGATGAAAAAGGAATAGAATTTTCTTTAATTAAATGTTGTGTATTATAAGAAATGGGATAGAAACTCTGCAAGCTAGTTTATGATGCTTTTATTAATTTTGAACACTGCTTGATTTTGACAGTAACGGCTAAAGAGCAAGACTGAAAGGTAATGGGATTCCTTGTATGCTGGAACACGGCCAGAAGCTCTAAGGTTTGGTAGCATGTAACTCCAAGTTATTCTTCACAGTATCCTTACAATCACTCATTTCAAATGAAGTATTTGGTTAATATATTTCCACTTATGGTTGTTGTAAACTGCTTATGTTTCTGTCTAGCAGCTCAAAAGTCTGTCTGTGGTACAACAGATAAACACACTTAGAATATGTAATTTTTTTCCAAACTTCTCAATAGTAAAACCTTGGAAAAGTAAATGTTTGACTGAAATATCCTTGTTAACCTTTCCTTCAAATCAGACCTTCAGATGGTGACTTCTATCCCAATTCAAACTAATCATAGATAATAGATGAGGCTGACAGTGCATCATTGCAAAGTCTAGATATCCTAAAGATGAACATACAACTATCCCTTGTCTATGTACAATTTTTAACCATGCAAAGTCTTTTTTTTTTTTTTTTATCAAAGGCAATTTTACATGATTTTCATCACCTGTCAAAAAGGATCTATATTCAGAGGCCATGTATTTATTATTTCCAGCTAAGATACTGTCTACCAAAAGAGGAAATAGTTCCTTGAAATACCTAGAAATACTTATACTCTAGCATACTAACTAGTTGGATGAAAGTTGTTAAAACTGAATTAGCTAAATTTTAGAGAAACAACCCAGTGAAATTAGCTCAGTTGCTTATAGAATGGTGCTAATAACACCCAGGTTGTGTGTTTGATCCCTGTATGGGCCATTCACTTAAGAGCTGGACTTGATGATTCATGTGAGTCCCTTCCAATGCAGAATATTCTGTGAAACTGTGAAATCAGCAATAGTAGTAAGATAGTGAAAAAATTGCCTCATTGTGGTGACAAAATTAAATTATTTTTGTTTAAAAACAAAAAGTACCTTTCAACAGTTAGTGGAATATATTAAAAAGAGAGAAAGGTTTGAATCTGATGCATTCAGTGTGCACCTAAATGATAAAGGTAAAACTCTGTTGTTTTGATTTCCATGTCTCCAAGTAACACTAAACTATTTGGACCACCCAACAGTAAAAAAAATAGAAGGATGCAAGCTGGAAAGTTTTAAATGGAACCAATATATAATGAATTTATACTTATGCAATTTCTAAATAAAGAGAATACATTTAATAATGGTATTTTATAGGAGACACAATAGAGAATGAGCCAAAACATTACCAACACAAAGTATGTATGCCATCGAAAAGCAAAATATTGGGGTATGCCAAGAAGACAAAAAGACATTTTTACTTTCAGCAAAGGAGTGAGCCAAAAGTTGAAGCAAACTTTTTACAAAGCCTTAAGGTGACTATGAAAATACTTCATAAACACCTTAAATGAAATATAAAAACCCTCAGATCAGAAAAGCTATCCAAAAACTCCCCCTCATCCCACTTCGAACCTGCTTAAAAGCCCTAGCTGCTTATGTTTCCTTGCAAAAATTCTTTCAAAAGACTACAGCCGTATTTCTGTACTGTGTTTTCTGTACATGATCAGGATTGGCACCCCATCCGTGTCTTCCACCTGTGGTTGCTTTTGTTACAGAAGCCTGGCAGTTGTGTGCTTTCATTCACTGAACACCTTCCTTAGACTCTGTATCTAAACTTGTACTGTGTCCAGCTCAAAGTATAGAGGCCATGCAATACCAGCCAGATTCAGTAGGTACCTACCTAGAAAATGGAAAACTTCCTATTGTAAGTAAGAAGTAAGTGCTTTGAATTTTAACAACATTTACATTCGAGGGGAATACCTGTAAGTACCAGGTTGAAAGCTTTTCCAAGTGCTGGAAAAGCATCCTTTCCCCCTTCTGAAGGAGAGAGACCTGTGCACCCCATAGGATGCAGAAAGCAGAAGAGAAAATGGTGAAGTAAATCTTTAGTTAGGCTAAAGCTTCCATTGTCTGTCTTAGATATCTAAGTGTCTCTAAACCCTTGAAATTCCCAACAGTATTTTACTGAATTTCAAACTTTGACTAACCCTTTAGGTCCCTGAAGTCAATGGTTATCTTAACCTGTAGCTTCTGAATTAACATAATTTTAGATACATAGCCAGATTCAAAACTGCCTTTTCTGGAGAAATAGGTACTAATTTCTATTTGTACCTCCTCTGCACTCCAGATTTAGGCTTACAACCATCTAAATCCTAAAGACACCAAATGTTAGGCTTACTGAGGTCTGAAGTGAATATGAAAGGCATAATATTGACATAAGGGCAGTCCCCATGATCAGCCAGGAAGTGGAAGACCTAGTACTAAGAGCCTTGTGTCTTAGCTGCTGTAGATTTGAATTTGCATGTCTTTTGGCCCAGGAAACTATATGTTCCACCAGACAAATGGAGATGATTTTCTGTTGAGATTGAAGCATGCATCTCATGGAGACAGAAAAACAACAAGGAAAAGTGAATTGGAAAGAGACAAAGACATTTCTTTGTCTTTTACACTTGGTACTTTGAAGCTTCCCTTGACTGCTTTTCAATCTAAGTAATTCTTACATTCCTGGTGTATAGGGATTCATTTAGAGGACTGAAGTAGTTTCTCATTTTATTTTTTCATTTAGGCTCAGGTTAGGCTGCCAAGTTAAGCTAAGACTGTCAAAGAGAAGGAAAAGTCGAATTTTGAACTAGAAAGAGGAGTCCCTGGGTCTTGGTCCTACCTGTTTTAACTGTAACTGCCTGATGTTCATACTTAAATATAGTCTAAAGAGCAGTATTGAAGGGCTTTCACTATTTGATCAAATACCATGACAGCTAATGTACCCAGACAAGTTCAGACAGGCCTAGTATTGTTCTGCACAGACTCTCAGCTGGACAGAACTAGAAACTGTTTAGCCAGGCTGGGCTGGTGCTGTGCCAAAGCTAACAAGCTGTGGGCTTACCAAGTCAGGCATAGTGCCACAGAAAATCCTCTGTATTACTTGTGGGTCAGAATAGCTTCACGTAGCCAACCTCAGAGCTAACACAGAGAAACTGAAGTCTGCTTCTTCATGTGCACAGAGATATGTTCAGGAACAGACCTCGTTTCTCAACTCTTGCTTTTTGTCTGAGCACAAGAACTTTTTGCCACAGGAATCACAGTGGTGCAACTCCAATGCAGGAATGATGGATGCTTTTTTCCCAGATACTATGGGGGCATGCTACATTGCAATATCCTTCAGCTGCTAAGGACCTAGACCTCACTCAGCTCCCCAGCTCCATGGCAGGGGCCCATTGCTACCTCTGATGTTGGGGATGGGTATCTTTAGCCAGCAGGCAGAGCTTCCTGAGTCAGTATTTTGAAGTCTTTTAGGAAATCATGTACGTTATGGATTTATATTGCACGTTTGAGTTTGAACATATTATATTATTCTGGATTTTGACTTCATGGTGCTTTTTCAAAAAAAAATTATAAACTAGTCTAAACCACTTCTTTTTTAGACTGAAGTCCCACACTTGTCATTTCATTCGTTCTTTCTGCATTGACAACTGATGTGAGGCAGCTGATGGAGCTTAAACAACAGAGAGGTTTTCACAAAACTAATTTTACATGATGACAGCATCCTGAAATAGTTTGCCACTTTCATCTGTGCTTCAGTGTCAGGGAAGACTAGGAAAAAGAGTACAAGTGACTGCATTCAGGGGGCAAGGTGGTGTCAAAACAGCAGTTTAGATTGGCCTTAAAAGTTTTGGAACACTACAAAATTTCTAGACCCACACTAAATTTCAGACACCTAAATTTAATTGCTAAATTATGAAATTAGACATAAACAACACAGAAAAACAGGCCTACCATATGCTATTCAGAACAACAGACAGATATACAGGCCTTGAATTGTCTTTTGGAAAAAAACATCTCTCCATAAAGTCTAGCAAATCAAGACTCCTCATGTAACTTCCTAGGCGGAGAGCTTAGAGTTGGAGGCAGTGAACATTTATATGGTCATGATGAATGTCAACTGTTGGTAAATAGAAGTGGATTATGCTTAAGGCCCCTGTCCATGGAGAAGACATGAATGGCAGATGACTAAAAAGTAAGAGGTCTACTGTTGTTCCAGTAAGACAGAATCCCCATGCTGTTCATCCATCTTTCTTATTTTCTTTCAAAATCATTGGTCATGAAGAAAAAGAAGTCTGAAAACAAAATACTTCCCCTGGTGAGAAGGAAATCTGAACAGTGATTCACACTACCGAGCATACCCATCAACTGTAAAGAAGACTGTGAAGCCATCAAAGAGCATTTATGCACCTGCACTTTGAATTTGACACTGATAGGAAAAGCAAGGGGGAATATGCATGTATGAGATTGCTGCGTGGCCAATCTTCCCTATTTTTTTGATTGACTGATTGGATGACTCATGACTGAGATTTGCCTCTTACCACTTAAAAAATTCTCTGCAGTAAGATTGTCAGTGAGAAGGGGATTATTTTTTAGGAAAAGCAGTCATTCGCAGCAATCAGGGAAAGGAAAGCAGTCATATTAAACAGAGCTAGAAGATATGACCTTAAATATCTTGTTAGTACTCACAACATCCTGAAACAGAATATCTGCAGCACAGTGCAAAATGCAGGGCCATGTCTTCAGATTTTTAATGGAAGCTGAAAGGAAACATCTTTGTCTTGATTTTATGTGGTTTTTTTTTGTTCATCCCAGGTTTAGCTGGAAAAATAAATGATGCTTTAAAGAGTCTTTCCATGGGTAGATAATTGTAAATAGATTATCTAGCCATAAATAAAATATTTTAGCTAGAGCCTTTCTTTAATATGAGTAGTTTGCATAACCCTGTAACCACTATGACTGCTATGGTTACCTCTATGGAACAGTAAATAATACAAGGCAGGGACTCATTTCTGGCTCAGCACAGTTCATGTCCCCACAGTTAAACTGTGTAACTGCCCAAACCAGAAAGGCTTTATTCAAACAACCCATCAGGAGTGTTTTTTTAGACTGATTCTTGCATGCAGCTGTTGGTTTTGCTTCTCCCCATTTTGTGCCTTCTGCTCTTATCTTTTCAACACCTTTTGTTACTTTCAGGTCTCCTTTAATCTTCTTGCTTAATTGCTTTAATCGCTTTAATCTTGTTTTAATCCATTTGACAATAGATTTTTCAGTTTGCCTTGCCTTTTCTTATACAGGTGTTTTAACAGGTCTCTTTCATTTCTCCTTGTTCTCTTCTTTGGTCTTCTGTTACAAGGTTTCTGCTTCTTTTCTATTTGTTACTTTACCTGCCCTTTTCCCCAAGATGAACCCATAGATAAATAGAACATAAACAAGATTCTTGTCTTGTATTCACCTGCTAGCATGAGTTATTTATCTGAAATGGCAAATCCTATCTAAGGACTTCTGGAAACTGTTGCCTACAAATGGATAAAAAAGCAGGCTTCGGTATTCTGGTGCTTTAGCTTTAATCATTTCTAGTAGCAAGGAGTGAGTTTTCACATAGTAAGAGCTGATGACATTCTGTCTCAAACTCTCCCTTTTCTTCCTGCAATGCTTGCCAAGACTTTTCTAATTTTGCAAGGCTATGGCAGACCAGGACCCATAAAAGATTCTCACAGACACGTGAAAGGTGGTAAGTAGGATTTTGGTATCAGATGAATTTAGTTACATCACTACAGTATGATTTATTCATACTCATGAAGTTTTAAAGTCTATATGGTGTGAATACTTAAACCCCTAGTGCCAAAGAGAAAATTTTGACAGTATCTCTTTTCAGGAAACATTTAGTCTATTTTAAACACCCTCAAGAGATGATTACAAAATGGACACATATGTGATTTGCAAAGAATTGTGGTGGAGTATCAAAACAAAGAGAATGGTTAAAAAGAATCCTGCAGAAGAGGTTTAGTTCAACCAATATGTTTCTTTGTGAAAACTATTCTGTCCTGTTTTGCTCTGCAATTTAAAAATACCATTCAGAGTTGAACATAAGATCCCATTGTGCAGCTGGAAACACGACGTAGAACTTCTGGGTCTCAGAATTACAAGATGCTGCTGTTTTAGCAGAATCACAGTGTATAACATATATATCCCTTCAAATCTCCCCATTCTACCTGTGGCAAATTACAGGTAAACATTTTCTTCTGAAAGCCACATCCCTCCAGTAAGCAGGTACCAAGTAGGTTTTTGTCATTAACTCTGAGTCAGTTTCCTGCTAGAACTGAAAATATGGACTAATTGAGTTTGTACCAACTCAAAGTTTGGGTAAGGTAAATGTCTATCCCCCCTGAGTGTCCGTAGTGCAGGTTTGCTTCTACCCACAACAGACACACTGTAGACCTGTGTTCAGCACTCAGGGGGTAAAAAGTGAATAGAGAGTCCCTAGGAATATAGGGGGATTACAAAAGGAAAAATACAGGACTGAAGCATACCTATATGACAAACTAAAGGAAAGAACATCCAACTGCATTATTTGTTTTTCAAGTTAAGTGGAGACATGACATTGTTCGTTCTTTATCATAAATCCTACTTGTATATTGAAAGAAGGTTTTTGAGCCATCTAATTTCTCACATTGAGCTGAGAATGCTCAAAAAAAATATTCTGTCCTATTGATATTTTGCCATATGTATTTATTAATGCAAAATTTGATTCTAAACCTACAATGTTTAGACCACTACCGTGAAAGTCCCAAGATTACCTAAAGAAGGCTAGGACTAGGGAAAATGTGGAATAGTTTGAATCCAGTGATGGTAATGACAAGTAAATTCCTAAATGTTCTGAGGCAGGCCTGGACTCTCAAGAACGAAATATTAAAAACACTTTGAAATTTTTATAGGTAAAAAACACACCAAGAGGACAATGGCAATGATCATATAGCAAAAATAAAAGCAAAAATACACTCAGAAGATCAAGGGAACTTCATGAAGTTAGAGGGATTGAACTAAAAAAAAAGGAAAACTATGAATTTCAAGAAGAAGGACCAGAATGTTTTTGCTTTTATGGACTCAGGGCAAGATGCTATTTAGGAACAAGGGATCCAATTTCAATTTCTACGCTAATATTTCCAATTTGATTTTCTCATCTTTTACATTAAAAAACATGTGTAAATAAAGAATGAAAAGCAGAAGCCAAATCTTGCAACCCTACTGGCTTACAACACTGCCACTGATTTCAGGGAAAGTTTTCTTGGGGTTAAAGGGGCAGAGAAAGAGGTGAAACAGTCACAAAAAGCAAAGGTTTTATCTATTCAGCTTTGGCATTCTGCAAGCTAAAGAGACAGATCCATGCTCTCCAGTCCCTTTACTTTTATTTTTCCGACGCTCATAATTTTACCACTCCGACAAGCCCTATTTCAACCCACTTAGTGACAAAGGGCTCTTGTCCCTGCTACCCTAAAATCCATAACTGCCTTTTTCTGTCAGGATTTCTTTGATGCTGGAAAATACTCATATTCAGATCTACATTGAATGTTAAAAGAAATATGACTGATCCCTGCAGTGTTTCTCATATAATATTTGGCTGAGGCAAGGTAGCAACACTGGGACATCTCAGAGCCCGACTATCTTCAGATGGCCCAAGCTGTCAGTGGTTAACCCTTACCAGGGCAAGTGATATCTATCTAGCACACATCTGGCACAAAAAAAGTGTTACTAAGGATTTAATAATACAGTTTTAAGCACAATCCTATTTTTACATATTGCCTTTAGCTGGGCTGTGATCTGGATGTTGAAATTTTATAGAAAGACAGGTGCTGCAAAAAAATCACATGGCATACATCACGTACTAGACACAAATGTTCATGACATTACACCTGTTTAACTCTCTTAACTTTTTCATCTTAATTCTTCCCTTGCTTTTCTTTGGGAAAACAGGGTCTGATTTCAATGCAGTTTATCAAATGGGAACTTTGATATGTTTGATAAGTCCAAGCTTTAGTTGCCATGGTAAAAGTCATCCCACTTGATTCTGAAAGGTTTTATTAACCTTAGTTGGCAAAGAATATTTCACTTAATAATCTGTTTTCCTTCTGAAGAACTAGTTCATTAAAACATGAAGAGTTTTTATTAATAAATGGAAACACTTCAGTGGGCACAAATCAAAATCAAACTAGATTCTTCCTGTCTTAAAAGCTTTTGTAGGATTTTGCAGTTCCCTCATCATCTGGTGTGCCTGCTGGATGCAATTGCTGCTATTGGAGGAGAACTTCATGAATTGTTGTCTGTTGAGATACATTATAAGTAGAAATTCAGAAATTATTTTGTCTTGGACTCTTTGTAAAGCAATTCAATTTAGGGGAAGTTAATAGTAAAACAAACATTTTAGACACGATTATGAAAATAGCTGAGTTTTATTGTTGCATAATTATCTGCATGTAAAGGGAATATCATAGTTGCATTTCATGATTCTGTAAGAGGAAACCATTGAAAGATAATGAATAAAGAGGCTGGGTTCAGTCATTTTTCAGGGTAGTTGAACAACCGACAAGAAGTTGTGTAATCAAATCACCAACAACTAGCAAAATTAGTACGTAGTGAATGAAATTAGGCAAACCTGTGGTGTAATGCTCAGCTTTTAAGATCACGTGGCTTCACGACAGAAAACATTTGGTCCTGGCAGATAATATTCATATCCTGAGATTAGGTCAGTTGGTTAGAGCATGGTGCTAAGAATTGTTGGTTCAATGCCTGCATAAAGGCCATTCATGTAAGAGTTGGACTTGATGATCCTTGTGGGTCCCTTCCAACTCAAAATATTCTGTGATTCTATTCTCTCACATGACATCTGTGGACAGAACTTGGAAGCACAGTAGCTTCTATTTCCAGACCTGTTCTCTGTTTTTTCAAAATGGTGGGTGTTTTTTTGAAAGGTAGCTCCATTTTTCAAGAGCTACCTTTCTAGGAAGACTTGTGAGGTGCCACCTTTGCTACAGAAATCTCAGCATTCTGAGCAGTGTTCAAATCCATATGCAAATTGGTCTACTAAAGACCGTTAGTCAAAGTCAACAACCTGTGGACAAACCCTTTTTCACAAGAAGTATCTACAGCTGTGGAAGAGGATGACTGATGATTTTATGAAAAGAAAGGATTAACAGATTCATGAGCGAAACTTCCCTGTGAAAAGATTGTGCCTGAGCAGTTTCTGCTTCACTGCTTTTACTTTTTGCAGCTATCGAGTCTAGAAATTAATCCTGGTAACTTGGCTGGTACTGCTTGTAAAAAGGATTGTAACCAAACCCTGAATTTTGCATAAATAACAAATCATCACACTGTTTGAAGCCTGGGGCTTTCTTTACTGCCCTGTTGAAAAATTTGAAAGGGCAAGATTGATTCTGTAAAGTATATTGTCTGAAGCACACTTAGAAAAGGTTTTCTTTACTTTCATCCCAAAAACACAAGTGCATTTTTGTTGTTCTTAAATTTTTGTTTCATTTGCCCTTTTTAGTCATTCTTAGATCACCAGTGCACAGCATTTTGCTTTCTTTAAATAAGTTGCTAATAAAAATATTGATATTCCAATGAAGTGTATTGAACTTGCTCTTGAGGCAGACAAAGTTTTTTGTTAATTAGAGCAGTACGGCTTAAAGCTACAGTTGCCTTCCCAGAGTTTCGGGGTTTGGTTTGTGTTCCATCTTATAGAAAATTATATACAGCATGGATAAGAAAACAGCATTACAAGCTCTATTGAAATTAATACAGGTGTATTAAACAGATAAATGTATTATCCCATATTTATGAAATAATAATATGTAGACTGGTGAGAATTAATCTACTTGTCTTGATTTGTCTATCTCTATCCCTGGGAGGCCCTGAAAAGAAGTGATCCTGACACTGGAATCCGATCTACCACGGTAAACCAAGTCGTTCTCTGAAGGGAAGATGTGTCTATGCCACTGGGGAATGACAATTTAAATAAGCCTTATTATAACCAGCAACTCACAAGCAATCAAAAAATGGAAAGACCAAAGAAAACCCTTCATTTATATAGTAGGATACCAGAACATTACAGCATGGGGTTATGGGAGGTGTGAGAATCATTCAAGTTCATGAGGTCAGAAGTGAGAAACTTTTTATTCAGAAGTGCAGGTGTGGGAGGTAAGGGAGAGGGTCTCTCCAGCATGCAGGAAAAAGACTGTTCCTATCCATACACACAGGAAGCCATACCCGCCCTTAGCACAAGGATGTTTTCAGTGGCTTGGAAGACTAATTTTAATAAAAACAACACAGTGAAATAGTCACACTAGGTAGATATTTTGACCAATACTGCTTTAAGTAGTATTTTGGTTTATTACTCTTAACCCTGTCAAACAGCTGATTGCTTGGCACACTCCAAAATTATTTCCAACAGAATATGAGATTGGTGCCAGATAGAGCTGTAGTTTTTGCCTGGTTTATGTTGACCAAGAACATACAGCAGTTCTGTTTACCTCTAACAATCCAGAAAACAGCAAATTCATCTTAAAATATGCTTATATGCCTTCCCAGTCAGACTAGTTTTCCAAGACTAGTTTTCCGACTGTTTCAGGTACAGTTATTTTTCCTGGTTTTCTCATTTTCTTCCACAATTTTTTTTTTTGTCTAGTTGACATTTTGTTTCTGACAAATTCACATCTTACAGTGTAGTGATATGCTGGGCACACAAGACACACAATTTAATTGCTGACTATCTTTAGATGCAGTATAAGCTGCAATTTTAGTGACTTTCAAGCCAGTCTAATTGCTGGTTGCTCTAGAGCCATTTCATCTTGCTGTCCCTGGCTATGCATTCCAGTCTCTTCCTTGTGCCGGCTCAAATGCCTGCCAGACTCTGTATTCAGCACAGTAAGTCAGCATAAAAGAGACCCTGCAGTAAAGGCTGGTGTTTTCTGCTGATTCGGTGATCTGCATCAGCTCAGCTGGAGCTGGCCCAAAAAGGCCTGATGGAAGGAGAGTAAGATTGGCAGGTAGCACTGAGATCAGTTTAGGTTGCCACATGGCAAACTGTTTTGTGTCTCTCATAGCTGTTTCTCTGCAGTATCTGTACCTATTTCAGAAAATATTCCTTTCCATATAACACCCATGTAACACTAGCAATAAGTGGCCAGTGTGTCAGCCAGCTTTTGCTGCAGCTACCTTTGCCCAGGAACTGAAGGCACACCTGAAGGCTATAATTAACACTATCATTGTAACACATTTCTGTTGTTTAACAGTATTGTCAGCAACTTTTGCTAGAAGTTGTATTTATCCGCTTAATTCTATCAAAAAATACTCTTTGAACAATAGGGCTCTAATCACAGTGTAATAGGAGAACCTATATAACGACCTAACGCAACAGGAACGGGTGTAATAGTCACCTTTAAATTTCCTGTGAGAGAGGATTAAATGAAGCTTTTTTGCTATGCCTACTTCAGTCCATTTAGTTGCCAACCCTTCACCATTTGTGTTTATAATGGATGGTTCAAACTAATACGTTCATAGTGGAGTTTTAAACAACTCAGGTTTTGGAAATGTCAACAACTTTAAGCACTTGACCCAGCCACCATAAACTTCTCTGAATTGTGTTTAATTGCATCAAGTTTGTCCCAGAAATTGCAGCATTCTTTTGTTATTTCCTGAAATTTAGTAATTATGGTTGTAGTGTTGGTATTTTAAGGCACACAACAATAACAAGGCTGAAGATGTTTGATGAGTCAAACACTTCTCCAAGCTTATTCTTCACCATTGATTTTAAAATAGCATTTTGGTTTAGACATAAAATTGTAATAGTTTATTTCTGTGATAGTTCTGTGAGTTGTACAGTAATTGTGAATTAGAGCATTTTCTGTCTAATCTGTTCTGAAAGAGTTCTATGGGTTCCTGGTTTTAGTTTCTTTCCTAATTTACTTTGTTATGATGTTTTCTTTCCTCCTGTGATTTGAATACAATATTATATAGATTGTCAGTATGGTTTTCATAACTTCTCATAACAATGGAGAGACTTTTCTTACATTGTGTTTGCTTTCAAATACATTTGAGTTGTTTCTTTTGTATAATGGACTCACGGCAGCAGGTTATTAAGCCTCCATTGGGAGGAATATAGAGGATGAGTTTCTAGCTCTTCATTCATAGATTTAGACATGATCTTTCAGGACTGTATTACCTTCAGTAAAGTGTACTATTTAATATATATTATTAAATCTAGTCACTTTTCTTTTTCTTAGGACTTTTATATCAAAGTTCAAAAAAATTTAGTTGGATTTCTTCTTGCTTCTACTTTGTTTTCTGTATTACTTCTAGTTTACATCGAAATAAATGTGGAATGCATATAATAGTTGTCAATGACTGTTTAGATTTTAGCTAGTGATTGGAAAAATTACATAAAGTGTTCAGTTTATCACACAACAGAGTGGTTAGAGAATTCCTTCCATCACTCAGAGTTGGATTATAGTACAGGGCTGTGATGCCTGAGTTATATTCTATAGGTTCCTTTTTCACCTTCTACATCAGAGAGTTCTAGCTTAGTGATACTGAAAACATTATGATTTATTCTTAGAGATATATTATGCAAATTCAATGAGAATTGTCTGTAAACTTGCCCTAAGTTTGGCCTAAGGGCTTACATTTAGCAGGCCAATGAGGCCACTTTAGCAAGCCAAAAAGAAATGAGAATGAATGACCTTTTTTCTTCCTCCCCCAGGAATTCAGATTCCGAATTTGAAGGTTTTATCAGTAGACTTGCTGTTGTTATTTTTATGTATTTATTTTATATGGAACTGAACAGTTTCTTCCGTATTTAATGAAAAGAGAGCATTTCTTTACCTATTCCAAAGAAAAAGTAAAAAGAAAATCTCTTTCCCCCTTTCATTCTAACACCTCCTTATTGTGTATTTAAAGAGAAATATATGGTAGAATGGCATTTTGATAGCCTTTCAATGCAGAGCTAATAAAAATAGTAGAGAATGGAAGACCATTCTCTGTATGGAACAGAAATAGTAGACTAGAGAGGGAAACAGATGGAAGAATAAAATAATGCTTGGATTGCTGTCAGCAAAAGTGTTGCAGTTGGCTCCTTTCCTGTCCCCAAGGAAGTCCTAATGATGGGATAGGCTCCTGCTGTCCAGTAGATGACATCAGTGATATGTTCCTGTGATGAACTGTGACTCCTGACTGTCATGCTGAGTCTCTCACGGGACAGCAGTACTTTACATGGACACTGACGAACTTTGGACTTGAAAAGCTGCTTCAGCCAAATTCTGTTCTAACTTTTAAGCACAATAATTCTTAACTGAAATAGTTAGTAATAATTACCTAAACAGTTACTTCAAGAATACTATGCAGGAATCATTGCTCTTATTCCTCTTCATGAGAATAGTAACCTGCTTTCTGATCCTAGGATTTTCATTGATTATAAGCTGGAGATTGACTTTTCTCAGTATATCACCACAGGAGTGGCTGGAGGGACAACACCAGCCACCTGGATAATAAAAAAAAGAAGAAGAAAATACTGAAGCAAGGATGTTGTGATCCAGAGCTAACCAGAGCTATGTTTACTCTGTGTGTGTGTGTGAAAAAAATCACCAGGTCAAGCTGGAAAACCGCTTGAAGCATGGTTGTTCTTTGTGGCCGGAAGCAGTCACATGGGTGTGTGGGTAGATAAAGAAATATCTTCCTGTCTGGATAGCTCAGACCGAGGGTCAGGAGAAAGTCTGTATATAGAAATGGAGTAATAAAGTTACAAGAGAGTTCTTCCTGGACAAAAGTCTGTCCCACTTGACTTCATTCACTGCAAACAGTGCAGAGTGAGGACATTTTTCCGCACATCACACAATCTCAGTATACCCTGAGTTGGAAGGGACCCACAAGGATCATCAAGTCAAACTTTTAACTCTGCACAGGACTATCCCCAAAAGTATTGTCCAAATGCTTCTTGAACTCTGTCAGGCTTGGTGCTGTGACCAATTCCATGGGGAGCCTGTTCCAGTACCCAAACACCCTCTGGGTGAAGAACCTTTTTCTAATATCCAACCTAAACCTCCCCTGATACACCTTCATGCCATTTCTTCAAGTCCTATCACCGGTCACCATAGAGAAGAGATCAGTGTCTGCCCCTCCTGCTCCCCTCACAAGGAAGTTGTAGACTGCGATGAAGTCTCCCTTCAGTCTTCTTTCCCTCTCTGAGATGATGTCGTGGGTTACCCAGGAGATCAAAACCTTTTTGCTCAAAACTCCCCCCTTCACACAATTACTATCAGTC
>VYXB01007423.1:71202-118407 GCA_013397135.1 Pachyramphus minor | reverse complement strand
TAGTTGGATTTCTTCTTGCTTCTACTTTGTTTTCTGTATTACTTCTAGTTTACATCGAAATAAATGTGGAATGCATATAATAGTTGTCAATGACTGTTTAGATTTTAGCTAGTGATTGGAAAAATTACATAAAGTGTTCAGTTTATCACACAACAGAGTGGTTAGAGAATTCCTTCCATCACTCAGAGTTGGATTATAGTACAGGGCTGTGATGCCTGAGTTATATTCTATAGGTTCCTTTTTCACCTTCTACATCAGAGAGTTCTAGCTTAGTGATACTGAAAACATTATGATTTATTCTTAGAGATATATTATGCAAATTCAATGAGAATTGTCTGTAAACTTGCCCTAAGTTTGGCCTAAGGGCTTACATTTAGCAGGCCAATGAGGCCACTTTAGCAAGCCAAAAAGAAATGAGAATGAATGACCTTTTTTCTTCCTCCCCCAGGAATTCAGATTCCGAATTTGAAGGTTTTATCAGTAGACTTGCTGTTGTTATTTTTATGTATTTATTTTATATGGAACTGAACAGTTTCTTCCGTATTTAATGAAAAGAGAGCATTTCTTTACCTATTCCAAAGAAAAAGTAAAAAGAAAATCTCTTTCCCCCTTTCATTCTAACACCTCCTTATTGTGTATTTAAAGAGAAATATATGGTAGAATGGCATTTTGATAGCCTTTCAATGCAGAGCTAATAAAAATAGTAGAGAATGGAAGACCATTCTCTGTATGGAACAGAAATAGTAGACTAGAGAGGGAAACAGATGGAAGAATAAAATAATGCTTGGATTGCTGTCAGCAAAAGTGTTGCAGTTGGCTCCTTTCCTGTCCCCAAGGAAGTCCTAATGATGGGATAGGCTCCTGCTGTCCAGTAGATGACATCAGTGATATGTTCCTGTGATGAACTGTGACTCCTGACTGTCATGCTGAGTCTCTCACGGGACAGCAGTACTTTACATGGACACTGACGAACTTTGGACTTGAAAAGCTGCTTCAGCCAAATTCTGTTCTAACTTTTAAGCACAATAATTCTTAACTGAAATAGTTAGTAATAATTACCTAAACAGTTACTTCAAGAATACTATGCAGGAATCATTGCTCTTATTCCTCTTCATGAGAATAGTAACCTGCTTTCTGATCCTAGGATTTTCATTGATTATAAGCTGGAGATTGACTTTTCTCAGTATATCACCACAGGAGTGGCTGGAGGGACAACACCAGCCACCTGGATAATAAAAAAAAGAAGAAGAAAATACTGAAGCAAGGATGTTGTGATCCAGAGCTAACCAGAGCTATGTTTACTCTGTGTGTGTGTGTGAAAAAAATCACCAGGTCAAGCTGGAAAACCGCTTGAAGCATGGTTGTTCTTTGTGGCCGGAAGCAGTCACATGGGTGTGTGGGTAGATAAAGAAATATCTTCCTGTCTGGATAGCTCAGACCGAGGGTCAGGAGAAAGTCTGTATATAGAAATGGAGTAATAAAGTTACAAGAGAGTTCTTCCTGGACAAAAGTCTGTCCCACTTGACTTCATTCACTGCAAACAGTGCAGAGTGAGGACATTTTTCCGCACATCACACAATCTCAGTATACCCTGAGTTGGAAGGGACCCACAAGGATCATCAAGTCAAACTTTTAACTCTGCACAGGACTATCCCCAAAAGTATTGTCCAAATGCTTCTTGAACTCTGTCAGGCTTGGTGCTGTGACCAATTCCATGGGGAGCCTGTTCCAGTACCCAAACACCCTCTGGGTGAAGAACCTTTTTCTAATATCCAACCTAAACCTCCCCTGATACACCTTCATGCCATTTCTTCAAGTCCTATCACCGGTCACCATAGAGAAGAGATCAGTGTCTGCCCCTCCTGTTCCCCTCACAAGGAAGTTGTAGACTGCGATGAAGTCTCCCTTCAGTCTTCTTTCCCTCTCTGAGATGACTATGAAAAATGGCATTCAAACCCTTTCTGAGTTTCTATTAAGTGGACAATTAAGAGAAAATAGTAAGATACTCTTTCATTCAAAAAGTTTTATATAGCACATATTTATCATAACACGATCCATTGAATCTCAACATTAGGAATGAATCACATATTGGAAGGACAATTACCAGACCATAAAGATAAACTAAAATTTTGGGTTTAGGTGAATGAGTCGGGGAAGTGAAACCCCCTACACGTGCACTTTAAATTAGTCACTGTGGCTAAGAACAAATAAAAGAATTCTGTGCCTGAATAGTATGTTCCCATGACACAAACTGATTTCTATACAGCCTGCATTTTTAAAATTCCAGTTCCTTAAATGAACGAAGTTTTCTTCATGTTTTCTTGATGTTTTCTCATTGATACACCTCTTATTTGCAATGCTATGCCCCAAAGTGAAGTAGTCTTTCTAAGAACTTAAAATATGTTGAGCAGAGAGATAAATATTACTTCATGTGTTTGGCATCATGAACTCCTGGTGTTTCCCAGGGACACAAAATGTATATTATGTAAAACTACGTATTTTATTGTATTTGCATTTTCCACATCAAGCCATTGACTCTGATAGTCTATTAACCCTCTTTTGTTCCTGATTACCCTGATGATTCCTGTCTAAGACTTCTTACTTTTATTGAGTGGTACACTTTTTCCAGCTCATACTTCTGCTTGTCAAAATCATCTTGAACTTATTCGTATTCTCCAGTATACTTACTGCTCTTTCTATCCTCTGCAAATTCAATAAGAATATACTCTGTTCCATCAACCAGATTACTAACAGAAATTTTAACAGCACCAGACCTTGGTTAGATCCCTGCAGAATAGCAGTCAATACATTTTTCCATTTTGTCATAAACTAGTAGTAGCTACTCTCAGAATGGTTTTTCAGCCAGGAACTATAGTTTAATGTACACTGTGTTTATTTCATTCCACAAAAATCATATTTGAAGCTTGCCTTAAATGCAGCTGCATGGAATCTATGACTTCTCTTTTCTACATTACATTTGCTACCTGTCAGAGAAAGATATTTAATTGGTTTGAAACAATTTGTTTCTGACAAATCTATATAGCCTGATTCCTTCAGGGTGTGTGGGTAGCTCTTAGTAGTCTGGTCAGCCTTAAATTTTGCCCTGAAGACAGGATGCTAATGAAATACTCATCCACAATGGAAACAGAGTCCATCAAGACAAAATCTTCATTAGTTATATATCAAACGGGGGGGTTTTTTCTTACTAAATGTCCCATTGAACTTTTACATCTATCTCAAGTAGTGCAAATGGAATTAATTTCCATGCAAATGGAATTAATTCAAACATATCCTTCTTGTCCTAGTCTTTTTGGAAAACACAAAACTTCCTTAGTAAATTGGCAAAACAAAAACATGTTAAATCTAAGTGTCCTGTGATGAATTAGAACTTTGGAGTCATGTAATATGTTTACTTTAACAAAGGTCAAATGGAAAGATAATATACAGGATGTGCATTTTCATGCAGCATTAATTTTGGAGGTGTCAGTCCAGAGGAGCTGCTTTTGTAGATGTGATTCACAGCCACTGTGACAACATTGTGTACTTTCACCTTAGTTGGTTCCATGTTCTGCTAATGTGCGTATTATTGTAACTTTTTTAAAAAAAAAGAAAACAACTGAGATTTTTGAGTTGAGATCACTGCTATTGCAAGTCTTCATAGCTATATGAAAAATAATGAAGCATTTGGAAATGCTGATGTTAATTCAAATGTGATTATGCTATGCTGCATCTTTTCACTTCAGAAGTGAGGGCCAAGTAAAACAAATTGTACATTCTGAATGAAGAGGATATGATCTGACACAGATGAGGCATACACAGTGTTTGCACACTGGAAAGATAAATAAGAAATTAAAGTGACTTTATCTATTATACTTCAGGAAAACAAGCATCAATTCCTAAGCACATTAAAGAGGTTTGTTTCAGAATGTTTTTTAAAGACTTAGAGCTCTTTTTTTTTAATAGATTTTTGCAAAACATCGGTCTATTAAGAAAGACAGAAATCAATAAATCAAGCAAGAGAGTTATCATAAGCACACACCATGTTCAAGTGAGATTCTTTATAGTTTGACAGTCAACGTGGGTAAATCAACATGTACTTAAAAATACAGCATGAAAGTTAACAAAAGTTTATTTTAATTTACTATAACAGAAGCTCTCTACATCATGAGACCGGCCAACTGAAATAATCTTCTTTTTGAACTGAGGGTTTTATTTTGTTTGGGTTTTTAAAAATAAAATTGTACTAACCTTATGCTAACAGTCTCATCTCTGTAAATTTCAAACGTCAAATTCAGTACCTCTTCATTATCTAGTGGGAAAAAAAGGGAAATAGTTAAGTGAAAGAATCAGACTATATAAGGATAGTGCAAGATCAAGACTGGTTAACTTGGGTTTAGGACAAGTTAATTAATATTGAGAAATAATCTAAAAATATTATTCTTTGTCAATATAATGTCAAATTTTTTTGTGTTTCTCTCTGCCTTGAAGTTGACTATTTATTTTAAAGGCACTATGGAAGAAGGATCTGTCTTGTTGCATGATTCCAATATCCTGTGTAGTCCATTCAACTGAGGATTTTGTGTAATATCTATCACCACTATCACCAAGAATTAATCTCAGTTAAAATACATCTGCAAAGTCACACACAAAAACCATATCATAATTAAAAAAAAACCCAAAACACAAAAACCCCAACAAATTCAAATGCTTCTACTACAATAATTATGAGTTTTCACAGTGAAATGCCTTCTTCAGTTTTGCAGTCTTCCTTGTCATTTTGGCCCTAGTACTACTTAAGAAGACAGAGACTCCACAGGCATTCTCCAAGAATGATTAAGTAACCCTCAGTGAGGAAACAGTTACATGAAGCAAGGGAGCAAAACAGAAGAAGGAAACTGGAGTAAACAGGATAATGTGATATCTGAACTGAAGGCATACAATTTGTTACAATGTCGACTTTAAAAAATATTAGGTCTACAAACAGGACCTTCAGTAAAGTACCGTGTGAAAAATCCATGGAATAAACACTGAGAGGATAGGGATAGGTAAAGGAAAGATATAGTACAATGATAATCCAGGAATCAAACTGATTATGGTATAGAGGATTACCCCTATGTCTGTCAGGGAACAGTCGTCTTGTCTCTATGCAAATCAGGCAAGTGAGAATTGAATATGTGAGAAATAAGTGAATGGCTGTGGGTCACTGCACATTTTTCTGTTCTCTGAATGTTTTCAACCATTCCTGTGCATCCCTAATGCCTCAGGGAACAAGTGACTCTGTGCTACACTGGAGTTGTCTCAGTTGCTCAAACCTAGTTGTGACAAGAGACATCTCCCTGCTGCCATTCCCCAGTTTGTGTTTACTGAAAAATATCCCCGCTAGCATTCAAATACCCGTAGCAGAAGAAGACACAAGGGGTATAAAGTGGATCTGGGGCATTATATCAGCAGTCTGAGAAAGAAAAATGGAGATAATTTCAGAAGAAAATAATGGTGACTTTTCCAGCATTCAAAAATGACCTTTTGATGATGATTTTCCTAGAATTAGATTATTTAGAGGGCTCATCTAGCAAATGCCAAGTAAACATTCTAAAAAGGCATATTCAGAAAAAAATGATGTTATATTTAGACTGAACTTTATATAAGCAGTTTAGCCATTAATAAAACAACGAAAAAGAGGCCTAAGAACATAACTAATTCCACGTACAATGTATTTAAACTAATTAAATTCAAATAATTTAAAAGATTTGTTTCAAAATCAGAAATTACATCATAAGCACTTTAGTAAGATGGAGAGAGATTTTAATTCTGAACTTGGAGTGTATAAGAGAAACTAAAGCCTTTAACCTTTTGAAGGAAGTCTGTCACACCAAAGGACAGTGACTCAGCACACTTATCTCCACCTGCATGAGAAACTCTCCACCTCCAGGCATTTTTTACCATAAAAACAGGGCCAAACATCACCATACTTGACTCAGAAAGTAAATTTTTATCCAGTAAACAAGGAATGTATAAAATATGGAAATTGGATCATCATTTGCAATTGATATCTACTAGCCAAATACTTTATTCATTCAAAACCCAGAAATCCAGCTGCTCGTGTAAGGCTTCCACTGTTGCTGTCTAGGGCAAGAGCCCTGAGATAACTGCAGAATGTGGGGTTTCCATCTTGATATAGAAATTATTGTGGTTTTCATTAAAGTAGTCTGGGCAATTTCAGACTCTATAGGCTCCTTTTCCTCATTTTTAAAAATTGGTTTCTCATTTAACAGTCTCCTTGCTTTCTGTGCTAGCTTTCTGTGTTGGTCATGTAAATCTTTGTTTAAGCTTCCACACTTAACAAAGAAGTGAATGCTATAGATGAAAATTTAAATGAATACTTCAAACTCATAACCACTGCTGAGGAGCTGAGAGAGTGTTTTTGTTTTATAGCAAAGAGAGTAAGGGATCTGTCTCAAACTACACTGAAAGATAAGTTCACTATTTATAAATGATCCACAAGTGGAAAAATGACACTGCATAGAATGGCAAAATTGTACCTTTTCAGATGAGCTATCACTCAAGATATCTTGGATCTTTTTGTGGATAAAATTATCAGTCCACAGACTGCAAAAACATGAGCTGAATGCTTGCAGCCATCACAGAGTCAAAATGAACATTAGAAAGTGCACAGAGAACTAAATAGGAAGGTTCTCTGTAGGGACTATTTAAACCCATGTTGTCCCTGAGTCTTGAATTTTATGTCCAGATGCCAATTCCACAGAATCACACAGAATTACAGAATCAACTATGTTGGAGAAGACCTCTGAGATCATTGAGTCCAACATATGACCCAATACCACCTTGTAAACTAGATTATGGCACTAAATGCCACGTCCAATGTCTTCTTAAACACCTCCAGGGACAGTGACTCCACCACCTCCCTGGGCAGTCCATTCCAATGTCTGATCACTCTGTAAAGAATTTCTTCCTAATGTCTAACCTAAACCTCCCCTGGCAGAGCTTAAGACTGTGTTCTCTTGTCTTCCTGCTGGTTGCCTGGGAGAAGAGACCAACCCCCAGCTGGCTACAACCTCCTGTCAGGTAGTTGTAGAGAGTGATGAGGTCTCCCCTGAGCCTCCTCTTCTCCAGGCTAAACAACCCCAGCTCCCTCAGCCTCTCCTCATAGGACTTGTGTAAAAGTCCCTTCACCAGCCTTGTTCTTCTCTGGACCTGCTCCAACACCTCAATGTCCTTCCTGAACTGAGGGGCCCAGAGACAGTACTCAAGGTGTGGCCTAAGTAGTGCCGAGTACAGGGGAAGGATCACTTCCCTGCTCCTGCTGGCCACACTGTTCCTGATGCAGGCCAGGATGCCATTGGCCTTCTTGGCCGCCTGGGCACACTGCTGGCTCATGTTCAGCTTCCTGTCAATCAGACAGCTGAAAAAGAAATGGATGAGGTGGAGGTGATCACAGGAATGGAAGAGCTTCCTTTAAAAATATGTGCGTCTACAACCTAGAAAAAACATTGAGTGAGGGCAGTTATGGTACATGAGTATAAACCATGGGTTACGTGGTAAAGGTCATCAGTGAAAGTCTGTTCACTGCTTCTTAAATATAAAATGTGGAAACATAAATCAAGTGGTCAAGTTGTATAAGAAGTGCTGTAACAAGCAATACCCAGTCCTGGTACTTGCACAATACCAAAATGGTTTACTGTGAAATTTAATGTTGCAGAAGTTTCTTAAATTCACAAAAGTAGTATCAGTCAATCTCTGATATGGGAACTAACTGAACCATGTATTAATGCAAGTATGAAGCCAGAGCAGGAGAAAGTAGAGGAAAGGGAATGTATTTCGTAAATTTTATTGAACTTTTTTCAGGTTTTGACTACTGTCAGAAGTAAGTATTTGCTTGACCCAAAATGGTTTTTATTCATTTTGTTAAGTTGCTTTCTTTTTCTTTCTACCTCTCTTTTTTTTTTTCCTTTGTCAGTGAGTCAGCTTCACAACTTGCAGTTTTTTTTATAGAGCAGTTTTTCTATATTAAAACACATTTTACACCTATCAAGGAAGTAGATAATATTTTGCTGCTAAGACTTCATTGTTTCTTAAAATAGAATTACAAAATCACTAGATGAAATAAAACACTACACATAAAATACTTCAATAAAACACTTGATGAAGTAAATAATGAAATCTTACCAGGAAAATGAATTTAAATTACTTTTGATACACAGAAACACTCTTATATTGATTAAAAGCTGCACAGAAGATCATAAAAAAAGTGCAATGTTGAAGATTAAAGTATTGAGTTAGGAAGTAATGCCTCACATTAGATTAAGTCTTTCTTAGTGTCTTTGATAATGATACAAAAAAAAGGGATAAACAGCTTGTTGATGACATTCAAGTTCTGGAAGAAAATTGGGATCACAGTAAGGAAGCACAGGGGAAGGAAGCAGAAGTACAGTCAGAAAACAATAAGGTTACCTATCTTAGAAGCAGACAACTTGGAATATCTGTGAAGATCATAGAATACAGCTTGGAAAGCACTTATAGAGAGGTCAATACTAACCCCCCAAAACTGTCTAAAATAGTCCCTAGACAGACCGGGGCATCGAATTCTGTTCAATATTCTAGAATTTTGGAGAAGAAGATTGTATTTTACTCTGGTCAATTATTCCAGCACCTTGAAAAAGCATACATGTTAATTTGAGTGACAATGAAGAGAGTGAAGAATGCTAAATAGAGTTGTAAACTCTGGTTGTGGTTCTTCCACACTTGTAATACATTTGCTTATGAAAAAATCAGGCATGCTGGTAAGAGTTTCTTGTGTCCCACTGATAAGACAGAGGTCATACTTTTCTCTATGGAATGGATGTTTCTTGTTAACCTTAATTTCAAAGGAGAAACAGGTGCTTTGAAACTCAGGCAGTACATACTCACTTTGGTATATTTCCTCAAGGGGCAAGCTGACAATCAGCAACAGTGACAGAAATGGTCAAAATTAGATAGCTGTCTGAGAAAGTCCCATTGAAACAAAGGCTTCTGACTAGTCACAGTCTTGTGTCATGCATGAGACTTGGTAAGATTTGCCTTTTTTGAGGTACGCATTAATCAAAAAAGTGCTCTTCTGCTGTACATGGACTATTATAACAGGGACTGTATGTTATGTACATATAATGAAACCTTCAGGAAAGGGAATGGTTAAGATGAACACTGAAAGAGAGAACCATCTCTTATCAGTGCAAAGACAGTACAGACTTGAAAGATCAATGATCCTGGATAGTATGTACAAGACCGAGACTTTCTTCAGGATACAGAACCTTATTGCCATAAAAAGAGAATTTTTACTTCAGAGGACCATGTAGCATGGCAGGCAAGGAATCTCACTTTAACAGAATAGTGGATAGCATTAACACACAAATACCTGTAGTATCATGCCATATTTCAGATACCTCATCTTCAGTTTGCTTCCTGTCCTTCCTTCCTTCCATGTCCCACTTTTCTCCACTGTAGTCTTTTTTGATTTTGGCCTATTCCCTTGCCTTTTTTCATTCTTCCACTTTTGGTACTCCTGTATATATTTGTTCATTTGCCGCCTTTCTTTCATACTTATCAAAGTAGGTAATAGTGAGGAAAATATAAAAAAAAAAAGGAAGGAGGAAGAATCTCCTTGGTATCTGTCAGCTGGTGACTTGTCCATTTAAAATGATAAATTTTGGAAAACCAGTCAGGAAACTACATCGTTTGTCATTTTTCTTTAACTTCTTTCCTTCCAGAAGAAAACTTCTGAATCTCTTCTTCTGAGAATGCCATACAGTTACAGAAGTTTTCTCTTTGTGATATCATAAACCTTAAACACTTTTTCATCTCTTTGGAACAGTCTGTGTAATATTCCCTGAGAAATCCAATGATTCAAGTGGCATAACTTAAACCAGGATGTATTAATAGATTTAATCAAATTCAAATAAGAAACAATTTGCATAATATAGCATGTAGAATACTTAGAGAAATTTAAAACAGAAAAAATCAGACATTACATCATCAGATGATTTTGGAGTCTTTTTCATCTTTTCTACACTTTTGTCTAGCTAGTCAGTCAGAGGAATAAACTTCTTGCTTTCAAATAGCTTGAGTATTATTTTCCTCTCCTCTGACTCAAATCTTGTAAAACCTTTGGGTTAGCAAGCTAATTTTTAAACACCAACAACCTGTTCTGTTCAATCAAGGCCTAATTATTAGCCAGTTATACTTATTATGTCTCTTCTATTGCTTGTTCTTACCCTGCTAGTCTGTGCTAAAAAAATTGTCTGTTTTCTTGTTTCACCTTCATATTTTAACACTGCAAGCAGAGATCCCTCTCTCGAATAGCATCTGCCCTTGTTGTTGGCCTTAATGACCGTGATTTTGCATGCTAATTGTCTTGGCAGGAGGTTACCATGTTTTGCATGTTAATTTCCTTGGCTTTTTAGGATGCAGAGTTTATGTAATTATTATAATTTATTCTTGGCTTTAATTCTTGTCTGTCACATATGACTCATGAGTGGATTAACTCTTCTCTCACACTTTTTCCTTTTCTGTCAGAGAGAGACACAGAGAGAGAAAGAATTTAAAAGATATGAGCTAGGAACCAGAGAATATTTGATAAATTCTGACCTCCTGAAAGAAGCAAAGTTCCATTAAACTACTTAACTTAGCAGCTTTTATCCTGTGCTATTGCTAAATTAAATGACCAAATAAATTTTGTACTAGTAAATGTTTGTGCTGATTTGGTAATGCTTATGACATTCGCTCATGCAAAGACATTTTCCTTTAAAATTCTTAAGCCAAACAGAGAACTTTATTGACAAATAAGTGTATTCAATATTTTATTTCCAATACAAAAACTAATGTGAGAGTACAGCAATCTTTGGTGATCTTGCTGATCAAATAATGTGAGCACTTATTTTCAGTAATTTTTCCCAAACAATATTAACAATCATAGGATATGCTGAGTTGGAAGGGACACACAAGGATCACCAAAAGCAAAAGAAGCATATCTTATACCTTAGAAACTTTGGTATGGAAAGGTGGAAGGCAAACATCCACAGTTAATGAAAAATGAGGGTTTATACATATTTGTGATTGTTGTGGTTTTAACAGTGTAGAAGATTAGAAGAAATACAGTTATGTTATCTTCAGTAACTAATTACACATTACGTAAAAATGTAGCTGCTGGAACCATGTCAGAGGCCTCCAGCCAGACACACCTTCTGATGGCAGATGTGGTTCTCCAGGCCTTAGGTTGGCAGGAGTGCCTGAGGCCTCTCTACAAGGCTGGGGATGACAATCATTCCTTTTGCAGAAGGTGTGCTGTTGTCAATGAGCTCTGTCTCTTGCTGATGGAACTATGGGAGGAAATGAACAGGCTGCCCAGTATTTGTGATAATGAGTGTTTGTGAAACTTGATAGAGTATGTTCAGAGACGCTACAGTCTCAGGAGATGCAGTCACTGGTCACAGCCAGCACGGCTTCATGAGTGGAAAGTCCTGCTTGTCAGATCTAATTTCCTATTATGACAAGATAACCCACCTAGCTGATCAAAGGTTGATGTAATCTTTTTGGATTTCAGTAAAGTTTTTGGTACTGTCTCTCACAGGATCCTTCTGGACAAAATGTCCAGCATAGAGCTGGATAAAAACATCATGTGGTGGATGAGCAATTGGTTTATGAGTCAGGTGCTGAACATGAGTCAGTAGTGCCCTTGGCAGCCAGGAGGGGCAACCATGTCTTGGGGAGCATCAGACAAAGCATTGCCAGCTGGTCAAGGGAGGGGATTGTCCCGCTCTGCTCTGCACTGGTGTGGCCTCACCCTGAATATTGTGTGAAGGTTTAGGGGCCATGATATAAAAAAGTTATAAAGCTATTAAAAGGCACCCAAAGGAGTGATACAAAGATGGTGAAGGGCCTTGAGGGGAAGCCATATGAGGAGTGACTGAGGTCATTTTGTCTGTTCCACTTGGAGAAGAGAAGACTGAGGGGAGATCTCATAGCAGTTACCACTTCCTCATGAGGACAACAGGAGAGGCAGACAGTGATTTCTTCTCTGTGGTGACAGTGACAGGACCCACACATGAGGCTTTGTCAGGAGAGGTTTAGACTGGATATTAGCAATAGATTTTTCACCCAGTGGGTTTTTGGGCACTGGAACAAGGCTCCCAAGGGAAGTGGTCACAGTACCATACCTGAGAGAGTTGAAGTGCTTGGACAATACTCTCAGGCACATGGTATGGTTATTGGTGTGGTGCTGTGCAGGGCCAGGAGTTGGATTTGGATGATCCCTGTGGGTCTTTTCCAACTCAGGATATTCTGTGATTCTTTGAATATAGAACAAATGGCTATTGGACAAACAGTAGAAAGAAAAATTATTTTAGATTTTCTTTCTAGATTGTTGCTAACTGAAGACATACATTCAGACAACATTGTCTTCTCTCTCTCATTTTCACTTGAAAGAAGAAAAACCAAGATTCAAAGACCAGGTCCTTGTCCAATACTGCCATACTTCAATTTCCAAGAAATCTTCAGGAATTGTCACATCTTGATTAGAAATTGAAACATCCAGGCCTATCTAAAGTCTTATATGTTAAAATATTCAAGACTTAATAGTTTAGAGAATATATTTAAAGTGTTTATCAGCCAACATGTTAGGAAAATATATTAATTATTTTTAAAAATCAATTGCCTAAAGTGAACGGATATTACAAATTTTGAAGTACATATTGTGCTCTGTAACATAATTATTACTTTGGTGGAATATTTCTTTATGACTGAAATATTTATCACAGCTCTAGTTCCAACAAATAAAAAAAATACAGTGTCAAATGTATGATAGAAATGTCGATAGATTTAAGTGTATATATGTGTCAAAAATAACTGGTTTATCACATTTCTAAGCTAGCATTTGCATTTATTCTTTTCAATTACATGTACATGGGATGCATTTTATAATGCAGTATCCAAATTTACTACCACAGCAGTCAAGTGGGACACATGCTTTTCCATGTTTTAGATGGCTCTGGAAAACAGCTAAAGTGAAGAACATGCATAGGAAAGAGTATCTGCAGACACTGTCAAAGTTAAAACCAGATCAAAACAGGTAGATTCATCAATATACAAATTACTAATGATTATAAATAAATAAATGAATAAATAAATTGCATTAATCTATACTCACTGGCACAAAATATATAGATTTAATAAAGATGTCTGTCATGGTGGTATATCAAAAGAGAGGGAAAGCAGATTAACCTGTTTTCCTGAGCATGACATGTGTTGCAAACAGATTGTGAAAAGTTGTACATGTTCATCTAGTGAATTTATACTGGTCTTCTGTGTTGGAGTTTTTAAATTTACCTAATAGAGATCCCAAAGGAGATTAAACTTCCAGCTTGTTCCTCACAGATAATTGCAGCTATGCAATTGAACTCCTACACTCATACATAGAAACAGAATGGATTACCTAGCTCTCTAGTTTGTCTAGACCACTCTTCAGGTCCCTTCTACCTTTGAGGGAGTCATTGCAAACCTGGGACAAAAACCCACCACAGATACTTTTTCTAGTCTGATTCCACTCCCACTGACACTGCAAATAAAACTTCCATTGATATTAAGGAAAGCAGGATTTGATTCTCAGTATGTTATTCCCTTGCAAATAGGGATTCACTAAAATTCCTCAAGAGGAACACTTCTTGGCTGAAATTTGTCAGTTTGAACTGATCCCATATAAGGTAAAGGTATTTTTTTAAGTCAAGCCTTTAAAGATTATTATGTTTTGCTTTGTATTGAAACACATTTCATTCCTTATTTTGGTATACAATATCTTTTGATTTCAGTTATTTCAGTCTAGATCCTGATTTGTTTATGTACACAGTAATTGCAATTCACTTATTTTCTCCAAATTTTAATCTGCCCAAATGTGACCACAGACTAGACTTGTCTGTATTTACCAGGTTATCTGTGGCAGGTCAGAGACTCTGAGATTAATTGTTTCTATCATGAGGGATTGGATAACAAATTTTTAATACTTTGAACATAGGTTAAAAAATAATAATGAACACACTAATATCTGACTAGATTACTGAACATGCAGCTTAAAGACATAGCCACAGGTTCTAACACAAATATTATCTGGCCAGGAGACTGAACTATTGCTGCTGAATGTGTCTGATATAACACATAGTGTTGAATTACACTGCTGACAAAAACCCTATGCTTTTTATTTAAATTGGACTACTTCCATAAGTACACTCTTCAATAGTGTGTTGCATAGTCAATAAGAATTATTCAATAAAAAACTCAAATATTTATGTAGAATCCTCCAACTGCTTTCTCTTACAGAAGGCCACCATTCAGTGTTCTAGTATTCCAAAGAAATTACTGAATTTATCAATGCTTTTGTTTTTCTCCTTCTGTTTAAAGATAGAGATATCTCTTTCTCTCTCCCTATCTATTTAAAACTTTTACAAATCTTTTCCACTTTGTTGATCTACTCTTCTCCTTCTATTTTTTTGTTTGTTTTTTTCTACAGCTATCCTTTTCCCTCTACTACATTTCCTCTGCTGTGTATTTTTCTTTACAGCTTTATCACTTTGTTTTTATTCTTTCTCACTTGTTCTGTTTTATAGTTTTGGAAATGGCCATTAATGAATATTAACAAGTATAGCAGAGCAGAACAGATACATCAATTATTAATTTCTTGATGAAGCCCTCAGTTCTGCAAAAATTTCTGTAGCATAGTTAATTAAGAACCCATAACCACTGGAAATTTTCTTCCATTCTATTGACTGCTGCCTGAAAAGAACATTAAATGCTCAGAGATTAATAGTGCCTACAGGAGCAATAGAGATAGTGGGATTTTAGAAGCTAATTTCACTGTTTCTCTTGTTGAGTTGGTTAGTTTGGGATGTGTTTCTTTTTTTTTTTTTCCTTTCCCCCAGTACGTGCTATTTTACTCTGTATTCCTCTCTAAGTGGTTAAAACCAGATCATGTAGCTCAACACAGAGATGAGTTCAAAAGTAGCCAGGAGGGACAGTTACTAAAGTTTATGTAATGAGATAAGTAGCTGAAGGGATAAGATTTGGTATGGACAACAACATGGTTTTAAGCTGAAGATAGATAGCTACAAAACACAAATTAAAAGAGCTAGATGGAGAGATATGGGAAAGACAAAGATCTCCCTGAAGCACTGGAATGTTCACATAATGAATTACATTTGCCAACTCACTTGGCTTGAGAGTTTCTTCTTCAGTTTTAAACACTACACCAATAATCAGTCTTTTGATATCAGTCTAAACTCCAGATGGTCTTTCACCTTTCACTGCACACATTTCTTACTTTTTGAGAGGACTATGTTCAAGTTCTCTAATAGTGATTAATTTAAACCTAAAACGACAGGAGAGAAAGCTCAAGGATGAGGCGTTCTGCTAAGACCTTTAGAGCGACACAAGTTTTCATCTTTCAAACTGCAGCCTCAGGTTCTTGTTCTATTTTTTGGGGGAAAAAAAGCATCCCCTCTGTAGATGCATTTTATGGCAATAGCCAATTCAAGGCTCAACGAAAATGAAAATAAGCCTACAGTGAAAGACTCAAGTTAGATACAAGTGAGCAGGCTTGCTCCTATAGCAGATGGAAAGCAAGATAGCTGTCCTTACTCAGTTGCATCACTTTCAGATCAATGCATCTGACGTTTCTGTTACAGTGTTTGATGTTGCACTACCCAGTGCTGGCATATCCTAAGAGTCAGGAATCCTGAATTTGGGTTGGTTAAGGACCTGTGTCTCTGCTGCAATAACAATTTTTCAAGAACACTAAATGTTGCCTAACAAGCACTGGATAATTTCTATTCAATGCATGGGGAGACAGATGTACATAATGACAATAGGGAGCAGAAGTGACAAAAGAAGAAGCTGAAGATAGAGGGATGGACAGATATGAGCTCCTGCACACTGCATAGTGCCAATAGTCTACTGCAACATGGAAATGATCTACCTTTGTTAACTTCTTCCTATGCCCATTCCATATGTTCTACCCCTCAATGGAGTCTGCAGGACAGTATTGTCATCAAATAACTAAAGACAAAATTCCTGAGTATATTGTACACCACTGGGATGACACCCTGTCACATAACCAGTGGAACTGATGATGTTAAGCCTTAACTTTAGAGTGGCTAATGGGCTGCTCAGGCTTCAAGTAGACCTGGCATCCAGATTACACATGAAGCACCAGTTTTCAGATAGTCATCTTTGAATTAATTGCTCCATTTGCTATGTTTAGGAATATTTTAAAAGAGATCACAATTAAACTAATCCCAATGTCACAGGTGCTGGCTCCTCAAGGTTCAGCTTCATTTGCCTGGTTGATATTTCTAGTATGATATCCAATGAATAAGAAAATTCATTAAGTCAGAGGAGCTCAGTCTCTTGAAAGTGGAGTGATGAAAACAGCCAAAAGTACCTCTTGACAGCCAGATCTTCAGCTAGGTATTACTTTCAAATTCCATAAGAGGCTTTAACGTACATCTACGTACTCAAACATCTTTAATAGCCTGTTTGTTAATTATTTTTTTATCCTGAACTGAATAAGTGACTAAGAAAATAATAATAGTATAATAGAAGAGATTCTAATTCTGTTATGATTCTTTTTGTGAAATTAATTTTTTCAAAATTTATAAGCATTTTTACCAATATCTTTAAAAGGAAGGTTTAAATAAAATTTAAATAAGAATATTTAAAGTTTAACATTGAAATTAATCTCAAAATAACTAGGTAAAACAGAATGGAAATACTAATTAAAAAAACCCGCAGCATCCTGATCACTAGGAACGGACCCACACCCTCTGTCTGTATTTGCTTCCTGAGTTCCTCCAGTGGCCTTTCAGCTTCTGCCGTTCCTGAATCTTCCCTCTCAGAACCCTCTAATCTTTATTCTGTGGTCATCTGATAGCTCCTTTGCTCAGTCGACTTGGTTGTCCATAGATTGCTCATCCATGTATAGGGATACACATTAATCAGTCACTGCCTTTTTACAGGAATAAGACATCATCATAAATTACAAGCAGACTCCTCTAATCTATACAGGAATACCTACCAAGGCTGTGCCCCTTATGTCTTTTTAGGCTGGATGCTGTCTGCTGCATTTTTTTTTTTTTTAACTGTAATTTGCTTCTATTTTCATAAGCATAAGAAAGGACTTTTGCATACCTTCTGTTTAAAAAATAATTTTAAGTTGACATACTTTTTTTTGTGTTCTGTTTTCAGTATTATTCAATGCTAAGAGAGACAGGATCCGTATAATCCGTATTCTGACTTCTACCCTTCCTACAGTAGTAAGTCATGGAATGGCAGCTATGATCTGAAACTGATGAATAGGGTCAATATAAGGTTTTGAACCATCTTCATTTTTTTCAAGTCCTTACTATACAAGGATATTTTGGTCTTATCCAAGTGTGTATACTATAAAATTCCACCAGCCTATGAAAATGTTTACTAGCATTTGTTTCTTGTTTTGATATGAAAATTTGCTTCATTTGTTGAGTTCATCATTTTAAAAAATGTTACAGATCTTCCCAGACACACTTTTTAGTACGTCCAAATTCTGTTCCCAGGCTTGTAAATTTTTCCCAACTTTTATTTTTGCTAGAGTAAACAGGACCTCTCTGTTTCCTTAGAATCTTTTTACATTGAAAAGTCTGTTCAACAAGTCCACCTTTGTCTTTTATTCCTTTAAGTTTTTTTATAAAAGACAGTAAAATCATTGGGTATTTTTCATGGCTTTCAGTATAGTAATGAACTGAAACGTGAAAGAGGCAACATGTTATAAATTACCTGTGTACAGTGAATTACATTTCTCTCTTAGTCCTGAAATCTTCTCTTGGTGATATATGAGGATTCCTTCCTTATGACTACTTATGTAATGAAAATTAGAAGAGCTCTTATGGGTACAATTGTCATAAACCTTTTTCATACCTGCTTTTGTCTGATATCTGCTGTAAGTCAAGGACAATTGATAGATGACAGTACTGATTTTATAATCTGAAAAAAAAAAAGATTAAGAAAGCTTGGTGCTGTCTCAGTTGCATTCTCTTATTTGCAATCATCAGTTGTTCAGTGGTGGAACTGACTACAGTGAGCAGATGATAACAATACAAGCAGGTTGTTGGCTGTGTAAGACTGAGTAACTCAACCCACCTGAGATTTGCAGCAGTTTTCCCTCTCCCATCTGAGAATAAAAGCCATCTTCGAGTCCTAAGCTATTCCATTTCTCCCAGTTGTATAAAGCATTAGCAAGAGGCCACACACCATTTAAATTCTGGTTAAACTCAGTTTTGAGGACAAGTGGCATGTTGACCATCAAAGAGCTTTTACCAATGATGAATTATTTTCATCACCTGAGATGATACATATCTTTCACAGAGATCATGGGACAGTGAACTTCCAGTATAGCTGATAACAGTGACAGAACAAGCAATATTATCTGCAGAAAGTCCAAGTTTTATTGTACCAGAAGCTCTTTATTTTTAATCGGTAGTATTTCCAGTGACATTTAGACAATGCGTTATACATTCATAGCTACGTGAAAAAAAAATGGAAAGCATATTAAGCAGGATTTCCAAAGAAGACAAAGGAATTTGGAAGCTAAACTCTCACTGAAATCAACTGAAGGAAAACACCTAATCCATTACTTTTTTAAAATTTCAGATCAAATAAAGCATTTCAGATACAAATATTAACTGGAATTGCTCTGCTTTATGTTGTTTTTTTGACAACTAAAAAGTTTTGAAATATTTGTGATAAAATAGCAATATAATTATGCCTATGAACCAAAATTAAATAGAACAGTGTTATAGATAGATGTTGCCATATTTAAGATTTATTTTAAATTAATATTTTTCATTTAAAATTCACTGTAATTTAAAGTTAATGTAATGCAGTAATTTCTGTGCCTATTGTAACTTTTGATACACATATCTTATATATCACATCATTCAGAAAAAAGAACTTTTGTGAAAGATTTAATTTATCATCATGCTAATCTCTCTACTTTATAATTTACTTGAAGGGTATGCACTATATAATTTACTGGAAGTGTATGAACTGCATTTTATAAAATCTCTTGCCTGGATTTGCTAACTGCCCCATGCAGAACTCCAGTGCCCACTAGTGAACAGAGAGTTCATTTAACATCATCTGGGTAAAACAAAAGCATTAGGAAAACTCAAGCTCCTAAGGAACTATAGGGTTTTGGGAACAGTAATACCAGCTGTTAGGTCTTGTCTGCTACTCCATTAAACTAAGATTACTCTGGCCTCTTATCTTTCGAATTTGAACTTGCCTTGTGAATAGATCCCTATGTCTGAAATACAGTTACACAGATCAATAAACCCATTAAAGTTCATAAAACTTCAAAGAAAATAAAATCACTTTGATTTTAAAAATGTTAAATCACTTAAATATTTACAAAAGTAGTTTTCACTGATTTCAATTTTTATAAAATACATTAATTGACAATATCTAGGAACTACTTGAACAGTATACCTGGCTATAAACTCTAATAGGCCTTGCCATGGCAAAGACAGCTATGGTGAGTATGGAAGCTAATTGGGAGTTTAGTAACTGACTGTCAGATCGTAGGATATGACAACACCATCTATGCTCTATGAAGGCTACTCCAAGAAAATGTCTTTACATAAAAACTATATGTTGAAAAAAATTGTAATTTCATAATTTTCAGCATTCCCAAAATACAATCCTTCAGAATCCTTTCTGCTTGTGACTTGGTTGATTTTACCAATTCTTATATTCCCTCTTAGCTCCTTCCTCCCATCCTTTCCCAATAGTACACCAAATGGGCTAGATTTTTTAATTTATTGCACAATCTGAGAAAATAGTAATTGTCACAAAAATGTCCATTAGATTACTACAAGGCTCAAATTTTTGTATTTTTAGAGACTTTGAGTACTGCAAATAATGTAGAAATTTTCTTGAGTAAATATGTAAATTTTTAAAGCCAATCATTAACAGACTGAGATATAGGGAATAATGATGACTCAATAATGATCCAGTCAAGGTAAAATAAAATTAAACCAAACAAATACTAAAGTTAAAATTAAAAAGATACATCTGAACAAAAATCATAGATACTTCCTGAAATATCCCCCGCTTTCCTTCCGTTATGGTGGTTTATGTTATTGAGATTTATTTCTCAGCTTTCATTCTGAATATGGACTTACTAGAGCTCAGTTACTAGACAGTAATAATTCATAACATCAGTAAGCTGACTGCTGTTACCCATCTGTCTGCAGCTTGTACACCTCCATTCTCCCAGATATTTTGATTTTATGGAGTTGATCCACCATTTTCATCATTAACTACTTGAATAACTACAACTAGAGACAGTCTTATAGAGAAGGAATATTTCAGTGTTAAAGTTTCCTCCACTTGGATGACTTTAGCTGGGACTTAGATTTAGAGACGCTAAACTGCAAGATCCAACATCCCCGTGACAGTTCTGTAACAGCTGCAGTTTTGATCCTCAAACAGTAAAAGTAACAAGCAAAGATAAAATGCCAGTATGAGCGGGTACAATGCCTTATCTCACTGGAGAGAAAAATCACCTTAGTCTTTTCTTCTCCTCCAAACTGTTAAGGATATGCATCAATCTTCAAAGATGGATGCTAGGTCAGTAGCAGCTTCACAGCAAAAAAGTTTATTGCAAAGCTCAAAGGGACAGTCACTTTGTGGAGAGGAAAGGAATGAGGAAGTCATGATTTAATGTCAGCTGGCAACAAAACACCACACAGCCTCTTGCTCACTCCCCTTAGCCCCAGCAGGATGGGAGGAAGAGAGTTGGAAAGGTAGAAGTGAGAGAACTCAGCCCCTGACAACCTCCTTCCTCCTTGTTTATATGCTGAGCACTGGTGCTATTTGGTCCGGAATATCCCTTTGGTCAGTTGGGAGCAGCTCTCCTTGCTGTGTGCCCACACAGCTCCTTGTGCACTCCCAAACTACTCATTGGCAGGGGTGTGAGAAGCGGAAGAGACCTTGACTCTGTGTAAGAACTGCTCAGCCACAGCTACAGCACTGGTGTGCTGTCACCACTGCTTTTATCACAAATCCAAAGCACAGCCCCATACCAGCTCTTATGAAGAAAATTAACTCTAGCCCAGTCAAAACTAACGCAGAAGACAAGATCTCAAAACAAGTTGACTCCTATATTAATGAGAAACCTCCGTGAACTTCACAGTCAGAAATAAAGCCATTATGTTATCAAACGTTTTCCCTATTCTGAGTGAACATTGCTTCTTTGTACACAGTTCATTGATACAATGATATACCTGGCAGGTACTGCTCAGGATCTTTAAACAACATAAAGCAATGACATTTCTCTCTACCTTTTCTTCTCAGGCAACTGAATTGGAAGTCTTGACATTTAGTGAAAATTTTTTGCCTTTATTCTAGAAAAAATATTCAGAAAATTTTGTGATGAGCTTTTAAAAAATTACTATAAAATACAGGCTGGTTTATAGTTACCTTTATTCACGCTCCTTTGGTCTAGAACCATATGCAAGGAGGGATTTTTCTTCCTACATTGTCTTGCTATATGTCTTGTCAGAAATTGTGATTAGAATTCCACTTGCACTATGTAAACAGATTGTAATTATGGTTTCAATGGAGTTATACAGGAAAGAAATTAGTAAGAAAGGAGATTCAGATTCATGTATAGTTACATTGACTGTGAATGGAGAGTTAATTTCTAAAATTTCTACTTGACATTGAGGCATTCAGACACTGTCATTATTTTTCTGTGCCTTCAGCTTCTAGTCTTTTGTGACAAAAGTGAGATTTTTAATGGGTGTGAACAAACATACATATCAAAACCTTGTGCTTTCTCTCTAAAAAGTGTTTCCATCGTTTAGTATTCCTTTGATTTCTATCTGTCATGAGACGATGATTGAATAAAATGCCAAATCACCCAGTCTGAGTAGAAAGTATGCTGAAAAGCTGATCTTTTAAGATTGTCCCTAAAGTAGAGAGAGAGTTGAGTCAACTTAGAAGTAGACATATATCACCTGCTTTTTCAGTCTGCTCAGCATGGTTGTAAATTTCTTTCACAAAATCATGTTGGTGAAATACTGACCTGATTGCAGCAATGTCAGAAGTTCTAAGATTTCAGTGTCTAGACTCATCCAAGCATTTAAAATTACCTGCAGTCTTTTATCAACTGTTTAAAAATGAAATCTTCTGGAAAATATTAAGGAAAAAGAAAAAAAACCCGATAGTTTCATGCTATTTCTATCACTTTCTTATTTTTTTGCGTGGTTGTATATTTTGTAGAATGAAATTACCTACTTTGTTTTTTCTATACTCCAGCATATGCTATGGTCAAANACATTGTCTTGCTATATGTCTTGTCAGAAATTGTGATTAGAATTCCACTTGCACTATGTAAACAGATTGTAATTATGGTTTCAATGGAGTTATACAGGAAAGAAATTAGTAAGAAAGGAGATTCAGATTCATGTATAGTTACATTGACTGTGAATGGAGAGTTAATTTCTAAAATTTCTACTTGACATTGAGGCATTCAGACACTGTCATTATTTTTCTGTGCCTTCAGCTTCTAGTCTTTTGTGACAAAAGTGAGATTTTTAATGGGTGTGAACAAACATACATATCAAAACCTTGTGCTTTCTCTCTAAAAAGTGTTTCCATCCTGTTAGTATTCCTTTGGTTTCTATCTGTCATGAGACGATGATTGAATAAAATGCCAAATCACCCAGTCTGAGTAGAAAGTATGCTGAAAAGCTGATCTTTTAAGATTGTCCCTAAAGTAGAGAGAGAATTGAGTCAATTTAGAAGTAGACATATATCACCTGCTCCTGCTTTTTCAGTCTGCTCAGCGTGGTTGTAATTTCTTTCACAAAATCATGTTGGTGAAATACTGACCTGATTGCAGCAATGTCAGAAGTTCTAAGATTTCAGTGTCTAGACTCATCCAAGCATTTAAAATTACCTGCAGTCTTTTATCAACTGTTTAAAAATGAAATCTTCTGGAAAATATTAAGGAAAAAGAAAAAAAACCCGATAGTTTCATGCTATTTCTATCACTTTCTTATTTTTTTGCGTGGTTGTATATTTTGTAGAATGAAATTACCTACTTTGTTTTTTCTATACTCCAGCATATGCTATGGTCAAAAACAGGATATGAAGACCCTAGCAAAACCAAACATGAAAGTTAAGATTTCTAGTCAAGAAAGAGAAGCTTGCACTGCAATAGCATTTACAAATGTGAACGCTACTCAACATATTTAATCTCTACCTGGGTATCCTAGACACCATCCTAAGAGTTACCAACATCTTTATATGGGCTGGATTTTATTACATTTACTCAAAAGGGCTGATTTTCTTTCCATTTAATCTCAGTGTTTCTTCACTGATTTTACTAAGCATACACAGACAGGAACAAATTAAATGAGACCGGAGGTGAGTTTTATGCTTCTTTCTCTAAAGGAAATTACTGTTATTCAACATAATGTGTATGTCAGGGATTTTCCTTGTAAAGAATCTACTTTCAAATTAGGTTAAGACAGAAAATTCAAGTAGTGGGAGTCACTTTGTTATTCTTATAATATTGCAAACTCTTAAATTTGAAATATTATATCAGTCTAAATGATGTGATTAGTGGTGGGTGAAAAGAGGAAAATTTAAAATAATTAGTTATAATAATTTTTCAAAAGTATCTCATTTCAAAGCTTTACATACTACCTTTAAACCTGATATATATTTCTACACATTTTCTACAACAAAGCTGAAGAACAACACTCCTGGATTATCTGGGAGACATTTGTAAAGATTTGTACCTTGGCAATCATATTCTTCAACAAGAAAATATTTTTTCTTAAATTTATAGCTTTTTGTTGGTAGTTCATAAACTGTGCCTTGACTTCTGAATTGTCAGATGGTCACTGCAAAGTGGATTTAGCATAAAGCCCCTTCTCAGAGGGAGCTAAAGAATTTCGTGGGAATCAGGGAGCGGGAGGATCAAAGAATGTCCTGCTAGACACATTATTGTCTTCTCACCCACTGTTTCTCTTATGCAATTGCAGCTATCTGCATTAGCAGGAGAAGACCAGGATACTATAATTCTGGGAAGCAGCTGTGGAGCCTTAAGGCTTGTTCACACATCTCCTTCTGACTGCAGCTGTGCAGGCAAAAAAATACTGTTTTGTTCCAGGCTGCCTTCAGTTTCTACATTTTAACCTTCCCAGCTTCATTTGAACTGAAGCTTAGCAGGGAAGGTTCAGATGATTTGCCAGTTTCCAGCAGCAGTAACCTTTGCATGAAGGGACAGTGACAAAGAGCTGGTGGAAGAGTGAGAACAGAAACTTCTGCAGGCAGAATAAAATTATGTGTCAACAGCCTTGCTAAACGGGGATTTCTCCACCTCTTTGAAGTTCACCACTAAGGCTAAGAGCTTGTCTCTGTTACTTCATTTATGTCTTGTGATTCACCACGGGTAAATAAATGCAGAAAGAAGACAAAAAAAAGAGTAGTATTGTCAAATGCTCTTAATTAAAGTTTTGCCAAACAAGTATTTAAGTCTGCGTTTTTCTATGTTAGTATGGTAATATCTGGACCTGATAATATCATTCATCCTCTGGAAGTTTTAATCTGCTTTCATGGGAATTTTGTATAGCTGGATTTTAGTGAAGTCTTAACTCATTCCTTTTAAATGTTCCATAAGTATTCAATGTTTAAATGCTTCACAGACATGAGCTGTTTAACTTTTATGAGGTAGCAGATAGAAAACAAATTTGTTATCTGAAGACATAAAATCTATGATTATAAATACATAAAAATATTTTTTTCAAAATATAATGGGAGGAATTAATTTTGGCATTAAATACTAGGAACACAATAATCCTAGTCTTTCAAAACCGGAAATAATCCACTCAGCACCAGCGACTTATTAAAGTAGAATGAATTTGAAAATAATTAGTATTCTCCAGATTGATCCATGAATTCAGTTCCTTAGTGCTTGTACCCTTTGATTTGAATTGACTTCAACGGTGAAGAAGCCCTGTTATTCATGAATAGCAGTTAGCAGTATACTTTGCCCTTTCCTTCAAAAAAGCCAATAATCTAACACAACTCTGTTTAGGAATGTTTAAAGGATTTATTCTGACTGGTTTATGAGACAGTTGCCTCCAACTAATTTGTATAGACATCGTACTCTCTCGCAGGACCAATACACAGACAATCAATAATTAACTTTGTCAGGTGGCTAGCAGCCATAACCAATTATGTTACTATGCAGACATCTTCAGCCTCTTATAAATAAAAAGGAAAGATGCTATAATAATGGAAAGCTGAAAAAGTAAATAGAAGAATTCTTTACTGACATGATAAACAACCTATTTCTTATTCAACTGACTTTCACCTTCAGCAGTTTTTGTCTTGCTGATTGCAAATAATCAGTACTCTGAAGCAAGATAAACAGGACTGAAATGCCTACAGTCTGTCTGATCTGCTTTTCTGTAACACTGATTTTGCCATTTAATCCTTTCCTCTCCCTAGCTTTGTTTATCCTTCATTACTTTTGTGTGCCTCAGAAATGACACACGCATTCTCTCTGATGTTAAGGCTAAAATTCCCCACAACTGGCAAAATAAAATTAATTACTTTTGGCTACACAGTCTAACCCTGCCCATATCACTCTGCTACAGACAAAACAACAAAGATCAGCAGGGCTCGTTACAGATTCTCTATTGCAATTAAAATCATTTGGGTACCAGAGACATACTTTTGCCTGTCTGACTCATATGGTATGACTGTCATCTGAGCTGTCATGTGGGTATGAGCTTCCACTGCTCAAGTAAATAAGACTTATCCCA
The DNA here is from genome assembly GCA_013397135.1 of Pachyramphus minor. NCBI lineage: Eukaryota > Metazoa > Chordata > Aves > Passeriformes > Tyrannidae > Pachyramphus > Pachyramphus minor. Next base: position 92,494 of record VYXB01007423.1, on the reverse strand, counting down.
TAGTTACTTTGGTGATTCTCCTACCAGCTGATGAGATCTTTGCTGAAGATATTAATACATGCACTCACACTTGCTGTAGCAGCCATATTTCAGTGAATGATGATAGACACATGAGAGATGTAGTTAATATGTGGCCCTATTTAATCAGTTATATAGCAAGGCTGATCCAGCTGGACCCGGAGAACCATATTAGTAGAGAGCTATCTTCTGCTGCAGGAGGGCACCTGCGTACGCCTGTGTATGTGTCAACCTGTCTAGCTCAATCCCAAGTACCACAACCATGCTACAGATGCTACTTGTGTGCCTGTGTTTTCTCTCAAGAAGAACTGGTTCCCATCCTTGCCCTGCCATCATGATCTGGCTTATCTCAGACAACCATGGCAAGACTTTTCTAATTTGTTGTTCACTGATCTGTCCTTTGATATTTGTCTCAAATTATCACTATGCTTGTAAATTATAAATGCTTAGCTTCTTTCTTGCCACAGTGTTTTATCCGAAGAAGTGAAGTCTTTCTGATACTAGGGATTAAACACAAAACTTTAACTTGAGACTAAACCAGACTGTGTAAATCCTACATTTTTCTTGACTGACACAGCTGGTCAACAAGAACTGTCTTCGATACTCAAGCTCAACAGATGCTCTTCCTTTTGAAAAATACAGTGCTTTCCACAGAATTAACTCTAAAGTTACAAGGCTTCCAGCTCAAATGGGGGTAGAAAAAAACATCATCATTTCATAATGTTGAAAATTGCATACAACCATATAAGGTTTATCGATTTCACGCACACATTAACATAAAAGATTCATGGTAAATATATTAGGTTTGGCAAAGAAGGACGTAATTTCTCCCATAGCAGTAGTCATATACAGACTGTAAGCATTTCAGTCCTGCTTATCTTGCTCCAGAGTATTGATTATTTATTCTCACAAAAAGAGACAAAAGTGGTGAGCTAGGCATCTGAAGCTAGAAAAATGTTGACACACCAGTGTTCTGGGTACTGCTGACTACTGGTCCTGCAGCATCAAGCTGTCTCTCCAACATTCTCCCCCACCAGTAGAATGGGAGTGGGCAAGAACTTGGGAGGAGACACAACTAGGACAACTGATCCAAGCTGGCCAAAGGGATATTCCATACTATACAAGGTCTGATCAGCAGTGAAAGCTAAGAGAAGGTGCAAGGGAGCAAGGGGAGGAAAGAGGAAGAGGGTAGGTGGCTGTTTTGTTATTATGATGTTTGTCTTCCAGAGTAACTGCTGCACATACTTAAGCCCTATTTCCTGCAAGTGGCTGGATATTGTCTGCTGAGAGGAAGTAGGCAAAAATTCTACTTTACTACTTTACCAAATTCACTACTTTACCGAAGTGAACTGAATGCCTTACTGAATCTTAATTTTGGAACCATGATTCCAGGTGGCCCTTATAAATGAATTCTTCAGTTATGTCTGATAGTTTTGCAGAAGCCACAAGTGATGTTTTGTATCTATCTATGAATAGTACTTTAAAAATTGTAACTTTAGAATTTTTCTATTTTTTTATCACTTTCCAGAATCGTGGATGCTCAGGATGATTTTTTAGTCTTTTAACTCAGCTGGGTTTTTTTCACTTTCTTCTCCATAACTACCTTCTGAAAACAATCCATCTATTCTAATTTTCAGGTGAGCATGAATTCATCATAGTCTGTGTGTTTACTTAATTTTTCTTTCAAAGTGGTTTATTTATGAGTGCAGTCTGTTCTAGTTGTAGGCTGATTAATATTAATCTTGTCATCTACTGCATTATTGTATACTCATGACTTTCTGTTTTCAATATAAGCGTTCATTACTTCACACACTTTTTTTCCCTTATCTCCTTCCATATATTAAAATTCAAACATACATTCATAATAACAACAACAAAAAAACGCAAAAAAAAAAGAAGAAGAAGAAGAAATATCTGATGATAATGCAAATATCCCAAACATTAATGAAGAAAATTTGTCTAAATTTGGCAACATAAAAAATAGCAAATTTAAACAACAAAGATTTAGGCACACCAGGGAGCTTAGATAACAAATAACTACAAGACTCGATGGCTCGTGATGGAAATGTAAAGATATGTGAACACAAAGAGACTTAAGTTCTCAAGTTCATAGCACAAAAAAAGCTCACAGTGTTCAGCCAACAGCTGAACAACTACCAGCCAATGCACTTTTAAACAAGACTGTCCGTGCTCAGTATTAATATGTGCTTTTACCAAACATGCAAAACTACGGGCAATATAACGGGGAAAAAAAGAAAATTGAATATGCAGCATAATGTAGACTTTGATGTAGACTTCACCAAAGCCTTCCACCAGACCTTGCACTAGCAGAATGGCAAAGCCAAACACCAGCAAGGGTGCTTTTTTCAGCACTGCAAGCAAAGTCAACACACCACTTTGACTTTCCTGAGCTGACATAGCTCTGCTCTAATGGGAAAGCAGTCCTGGCTATATTACTGTTTTAAATATAATTCTTTACCATTTTGTGTGAGGCTGTGATCCTGTGTAGATGCTCAAAGATGGGGAGCTGTCACGTGAGCTATGGGCTCCTGAAGACTCTCTCTATTTCCCCAGTGGTTCCTCTCATTTGGGAAACCTCTTCTGCACTGCACAGGAGTGCTCCACTGTGAAGTGTGCCAGCACCAGAGCTGCTCACCTAAGAGACTGAATTTTTCTGATCCCTGGCAAGCAATGGGCAGCAGTCCATTGCAGTATTTCACGCATTATTTTGCTCATGGCCCTTAGATCTAACTAAATAACTCAATAAAAGGGACAAAAATAACAGAGCAAAGAAGAAGCAGACAAGCAATTTTATCACATCCTGTGTGCGGATGAATGACTCATCCTGAGGTAAGTCTGTTTTCCTCATCCAGATGTGAATTAAGGTTGTGAAAACTTCAGGATTAACAAACATTCTCAGCCCAGATATTCAAATGCTTAGGTAACTGCATGGATCCTCATAAATGTAAAGAATTACTGCCAGATCAGGCAGAATAAATTCTGTATAGTGATTCTCACTTATAGGTTAAAAATATAGTGTACAATAATATGTTTTAATGGTCAAATAAATACCAAAATTACTTACATATTCCAAAGAACTATTTACATGCACTGATATACACCTATAATTCACTCTTGTCATAAGTCTGTTCTAAAATGAGCTTCCAATAGATATAGGTTTGTTTCATGTTATGCAAACCTATTTTTTGGTTGTGTGCTGAAAAATAACTCTCAATGCTTGATGATGTTTTAAAAAAAAAGATGAAAAACTATTCTGTAGCTTTTAAAAAACCCTAACAAAACTAATAAAAAGCAAAAAAAACACCCAAACAAACAAAAAACCAAAACCCAACAAAACAAAACAAAAACGCCCAAAAAACCCCAAAACTAAAACCAAAGACAAAGACAAAAATCAAACTAAAACAAACTAAAAGCCCAAATAAAAAAAACCCAAACAAATCATTAAACCAGAAACAATCCTAATACATCTGAAGTCATGGAACTAGACTATAGAAAACATATTTATAATAGATCTGTGACATTTCTCTGATATGCACCTTCTTATCTGCTTCATTGTCACAGTAAAAATTTAAGCCCTGTTCCACAAAAATTGTAATGAAGTAATATTCTTTAATGTCACTGTACAATTACGTGAAACTTACACAATTCTGCTGTAGGAAAAGATAAGAAAAATTATTTTCTGGCATAATAACATGGTTGGTGACGTGATAAGAAAGTCAAAGGAATCTTGGTGTGTAGTTTATAGCCAACTTGATAGCAGCAATACATGGCCAAGATAATAATTTAAATTTTGTGTATGTATTTATCATATGTAATTCATAGACAGTAGATTATTCGAGGTTTTTCTGTGCCTACTATTGAATTTTACCACTGTGCCAAAAAGAAGAGATAAATTGTACATGGCACTCACTGAGTTAAGTATAATGGAAGAGATGTGTTACTCCCTACTTTTATGAATCACAGTCACAACAGTGTATTTCCAATTTGTAGGTACATTATTTGAAAGAAAATTAGATTTCCTATTTCAACTAATGGTTTAGCTATATAATGTCCTCAATTTTAAGTAGCTCTGGTTCCAGTCCATCAATTTCTCCCATCTTATTAATATTTAAATTCAATAACTGTTTTAATACTATTGATTTGGAACCTTTCGTATTTTAAATTGACTCTCTTGTGAAGATTTAAATTACGTCCTTTCTCTTCTCCATTTTCACTGCAAACTAATGCTTCCATGGGAACATGAGAGAGGAAACAGAAGCATCTGAAAAAACACAGAGTTTTCTGTCTATGGAATTCTTCCCCACTACATGATGAAATACAAAATAATTTATCCTCATTATTTTTAAGCATTATTATAATCATAAATTAACTATTATTGTATCTTCCCTGATAGATCAAATTTGCTTCAACTGTTTGGGTATAAGAAAACAAACTTAATAAAAAAAAAATTAAAAATCCTGTGAAAAATGTAGTAACAGCAGAGGGACTCTAGTATTTCAACTACTTATCTCTGAGTCCATCAGCCCTCCTAAAAGCCATATTATTCAAGAATAATGTGATAATCTATACAAATTTCATATATTTTCAGTATTATTTTGAGGTTTTAAATCTCTGAGATCTATTTACTCTTCTACAATTTTATAAAATTAGATTTAGTAGCAGTGAAAACAAATCAGATTAAATAAATACCAATGAAGCTTTTATGTCACACTTAAGTTAAACTCTTTTGAAGATGAAAAAAAAGTTGTATTTCTTTCTAAATTTTTTTGTTTCACACATTTAATAACTTAAGCAGACCACCTCAAAAGGTTTTGTTTTTGCTGTAGAACAGGCATAATATAAGAACAAGGTATTTTTATTTTGATTTTCATACACTGCTGGCCCAAGAAATCATTAATCAGATAGATTACAAATATAAAGTGGCTGCTTGACAAATGTGTTTACATGGCTTGCAGAAAATAATATGTCAGAATTTTAGTGGGTTTTTTGTATTCAAAACAAAAGAATATTATTAAAGTTATAAAAGTCAAGAGCCTCAAAGTTAGACAGTGCAACCTTACTTTCTCCTGCTGATGCAGTCAACTTATACTACAGGCTCTAATTCTATATCTGCATAGTCTTCTTTCTTGACTCATCCAATGCACCATTATGGCTGTAGCTATAACTGACAAGCACCTCCTGTCTGTGCCTTAGTACCATATTCCAGCATCCTAGATCTCAAGTTGAAATTCCACATGTATAGATTTTTGGTAGAAGTGTGAAAAGAGAATCGCATATGTGAGCAAAACCCAAACTGTCTCCTCCTGCTGAGAATCGCTGTGGATGCAAGGAAGTTTTCCTGTGAAATTCCTGCCACTGTCCATTTTTGAAGAGAGTGCCAGCAGTGCACTGGAGAAATCCTCTGACTTGTTCAGAGTGATGACCCAAAATGCACTGCAAGGAGCCAGTCTGCTAAAATGAACTGGCTTTTGACTGATATCTAATAAAAACCAGGTCTGCACAAGGGCAGACACAGCATCTGATGTCCAACAGCTATACAAACAGGGAAGATTACCTGTTCACTCTAAGCCCTCAAGAAAGTTAAAGGTATGGAGCTGACCTGAATCTGAAAGCCCAATCTGTGCAAGTTTTCATACTCTCTCAACCGCTGCTTGAAAGAGTCAAGTTACTTTTTTCTTCAATGGCACAGTCACTTTCATCCTAATCGAAGACAGTGTGAACATTGGGTAAATTAAGAAGGCCTGTGCTGTTTAGACAGACTGCTCCAAGCACTTCAGCGAGACTGTGCTGAATTAGTTTTGGCTGGCCGTGGTTCTAAAAGAACATTCAGAGACGGAATAATTTTTTAGCTCCAAGCTACAACATATAATTTATGCTTTTAATTTCGAATTCTAAAATGTGACAGAAGATGTAGGGGGAAGTCAAAGCAAAGAGTTGGAGGGAAGGGAGAGGGAGCAATTACTTGTCAAAAGATCTAAAACAAGGGTATTGATCTGGCATTAATTGTGACTCTTTTTTTTATTTTGAAGATGTAAATGTTTGTAAAATGTCAGTTTTTCCTTCTCAGTTTGAGTGCGAGAGATAATTCAGATCAAATTCTGCTTGTGTCTCATTTTGCTACTGAAAGATGATTGAAAAGAGCATTTATTCTCAAAACACTACACATCCATATATTAAAACCACATAAGTGACTCTCTATCCAAAATCTAATTTTCAGTAGTGAATTAGAATTTCAACATTTAGTTGAAATCTTGACCTCACTGAAGTCAAATGCAAAACTCCCAGTCGCAAGCGATTGTTTACATGTAAAGTGGAAGAGCTTCTAAAGGGAAGAAACCTCAACATAGAATACCTGAGAGTCCTAGGGGTTGGAAAGACAATCAGATAGAGTTAACTTTCCTTGAAAGAAGGAGAAGATTCAACCCCCATTTGCACACAAGAGGTATGACCTAATCTCTCAAACTTTTTAGGAAGTCACTAAAACATATAGGAAATAAAGACAACTCTGATGTTACATCATTACCTTTTATTCAATGGATGGATGCACAAGGAAAGGAGACAATTCTGAAGTGTTTATTTTTCATATTATTCATTATTATTTTTATTATACATTAATTTATGCTTTTTACTATTAATAAGAAGTGGGTAAAATCATGTACCGTAATAATTTAAATATAAATTATTATGGACCTATGTGAAGGTTTGGACTTGGCACTCAGCCAAATGTCCAACCCACAGAATAGGGTCCCCACCACTCCTCCTTCCCCACCCGCTCCAGGGGAAAGGAGAAAAGGAAAAGAAAAAACAAACTGTATCAAAATATATATATATATATTTACATATATCACAGTTATATACAATTAATACAATATATACACAATTAAGGGAGACTACCTGCCCCCAAAGGGAGAGGGTAAGGGAAAGGGTAAGAAGGGGCAAACGGAGGGAAACTCAAACAGATATACACTTGAAACCCACAAAGAAGTATTAACCAAGTAAAATCTCATGACTTTCCTTGAGATAGCAGGATAGCTCCAACTGTCTGCCGGCAACCTCCACCTCCCAAGGGCCACAAGGCCGCACCAGGCCTCACTCCTCCACACGGGCAGAGCCGACAGCAGAGAACCTGTACCTTTGGATCCACCGGAACGGAAGAGAGCGAAGGCTTCTTCCTCCTTATTTATACCCCGAGTTATGTAAAAATTGTATGGAATACTGGGAGCATGGTCACTTCCCTAGTTACAAGCTGGTTACCAGGAAAAGGACCTGGACCAAACCATCACAGCCCATCAGGATGCTTGTATGCACACACCCCATGTATATTCCACGTTCCTTCTTTGGCAGTCAGAATCCCAGATGATTAGGAAAACAAAACAGTATTCCTTAACTCCTAATCTTAAGCATTTTACATAGTGAAATTTAAAAGCATTGGAATTCACGGGATTTACAGGTGAGAAAATTGAGGGACAAAATTGGAAAAAAGAAAGGACTCAAAATCTTGACAGCAATACCCGGATGAGCAAAAAAATTCTTGGGTTTCAGAATTAGATTGATACATTAGATCATACTGTGTTGTGCCTTCTGTTCATGAATATTTCTTCTCCATCCTCTAGGAGGAATTACAAGCATAAATCTTCTATGCACCGGAGAGAGAGAAGTCTTTCTTTCATCTTAGTGAATACACATCTGCTACCTTGTATTCAAACAGATTGATTCTTACTTTAAAGACTCATTATATTGCATTATACAAGAAAGTGTTTTATGCCTTGAGTTATATTTATGTGTGCTAGAGCATGTAACAAATACTATAAGGATATGAAATATTAATATCAGGAAATTTATGATACTTTTGCTTTTCAAAAAAAGCATTTTTCAATTTTTTCTCATGACTTGTCTACATGTTAAAAATTCACAGTCATTTCATGGTGGAGAGATATAAGTCTATAATACAGGAACAGTAGTCCATGTCCTCTTTGGCTAATGATATGAAATATCTGATCTGATTGGGCCTAGTGTCAATTCAACACCAGTTGTGATTAGTCTAAAGCTTAAATATTTTAATACAATAGTAAATATTTATAAACATCACAAGTCAGATATGTGGCAAAATATTTGAACTTGAAAGCCATTTTCCCAAACTACTAGATTTTTTTTCTCTGTGTAGTTTTCTTTCATACTTATTTATTTTCTTTAAAATGTTTTTGAAAGCTGTCTTACATTCCTTGGCCATTTTATTAGCCATAGTTGGGCAAAAAATATAAGAGCTGCTCCATAAGAAGTCTACTTCAAAGTATAAACTTCCCATCAACTTCTGTTGGCCTGAGATCAGACACTACAACAGTGTTTTCAAGCTGAAGGCAGAGAAGCAGAAGCTTAAGTTACTGATGCACTCCCCAAAGTCGTTTGGGTGCCCAAACAAAAGAACTTGCAAAATTCTTAGTGCCTGAGTTTGGTTGACTGGTCACAACCTAAAAAGATGGTCAGACATGCTTTAATGCATTTAAAAATGCTTTTGTGGTTACCCATGTACTTAAAATTATGCCTACATGCATGCTCCTGTGTGCTCCTGGAACAAGGTCTATCTTTAGTAAGGTAATGACTTGTTTCTACATTGGTTGTTCAATTTCCCTGAGTCTTCAATGGAAAGGAAAAAAGGGATTGCCAAAGAGAGATTTTAATCATACACATTAAGTTCCTAATTTATCTAACTCTGAAGAAGCATATCTCTGTTCCTCTGTGGAGTATGCATAGGAAGATTTGATGGACTAGCATATTGACGTAGATATCTAAGTACATATCTTTTGCCATAGTGTTCAATATCCTGTAAGATTCCTGTTTTAGAAATCTGGCTGAAAAACTATGTGGGAGTGGAGAACAAGAAATGGCGTCATAGGCACTCTGAGTGCTACAGCCATGCGTGACTGTCTCCAGCTGTGGCTCAAGTAGATAATTTTCAGAGATCATGCAATATTTGCCCAGTGTGTGTGTGAGGCCTTCATAATTCAAGTAAATTTCTGTTCCTTTTTTGTCTACACACAGAAAATGGTTAATTTTTTTCTAAAGTGATGTGTTCTTAGTACAGTTTTCATTACTTTAAATGCTTTCATAATAATACTACATTGTGTGGCAGGAAACAAAAAGGTCAGAAAAGAATGCTGGATTAAAAGCAGATGAATGAAAGATTCAGTTCTGCATTTCAAAAGATGGAACAAAGTTTCTTTTTCTCAATAAATTAAACCAGCATATCAATTAAAAAAAAAAGTCAACAGAAGCTTGAAGAAAAGAACCCACCTGTTTTTTTCTCTCTACCTTATAATGCATCTATGGTGGCTAAACAAGCATGCACAGGAAGGAAAGAGTTCTGCACTGCTGAGAAGCAAGAATTCATGTCCTGAGTATAGCTATAGCACATATGTGCTGCTGTCAGGATAGCCATTCCATGATATATTTCCAGAAAATAAAAGGAATAAAAAACTGTACAAAGATAGTTCCTTCCTCTTTTCCTGTTGCTTGTGTCCAGCCCCTCTGGTGTAATTCACTGATCTCAGCTGCAGTGATACAACTCTCTGTTTTGGGTTGTACCATAAGCCCAATAAGGAATAAGACTTGGAAAACCTCTCCTAAAACTACTTGTTTAATTCAGAATGTTTCACTGATCTGATTTACAGTTCATCCTGCAGACAATCAGCTGAAAAGCAGGGATGTAAATCCACAGTCTCCTCAATGAGGAGGGTATGTGCAAGAAGATGCAATATATGTAGAGGGACCTGGATAGACTGGAGAGTTGGGCTGATTCCACAGGGATGAGGTTCAACAAGGCCTAGTGCAGGGTCCTGCACTTTGGCCACAACAACCCCCTGCAGTGCTACAGGCTGGGCACAGAGTGGCTGGAGAGCAGCCCGGCAGAAAGGGACCTGGGAGTTTGGATTGACAGGAAGCTGAACATGAGCCAACAGTGTGCCCAGGTGGCCAAGAAGGCCAATGGCATCCTGGTCTGGATCAGGAACAGTGTGGCCAGCAGGAGCAGGGAAGTGATTCTGCCCCTGTACTCAGCACTGGCGAGGCCACACCTGGAGTACTGTGTCCAATTCTGGGCCCTTCAGTTCAGGAAGGACATTGAGCTGCTGGAGCAGGTTCAGAGAAGAGCAACAAGGCTGGTGAAGGGACTTGGACACAAGTCATTTGAAGAGAGGCTGAGGGAGCTGGAGAAGAGGAGGCTCAGGGGAGACCTCATCAGTCTCTACAACTACCTGAAAGGAGACCTCACCACTGTCTCCACCACCTCCCTGTAGCCGGGTGGGGGTTGGTCTCTTCTCCCAGGCAACCAGCAGGAAGACAAGAGGGCACGGTCTTAAGCTGTGCCAGGGGAGGTTTAGGTTAGGCATTAGGAAAAAATTCTTTACAGGGAGAGTGATCAGACACTGGACTGCCCAGGGAGGTGATGGAGTCACTGTCCCCAGAGGTATTTAAGAAGATACTGGACATGACATTTAGTGCCATAGTCTAGTAACCATGGTTGTAGTGGATCAAGGGTTGGACTTGATGTGCTCAGAGGTCCTTTCCAACCCAGCTGATTCTATGATTCTATGCTTCTAAGAATCTCTGCAGCTAGCTTCACTCCTTGGGGAAAAGAGTGTACAGCTGCAGACTTCATGGAAAGACAATCAATGCTGTAAGTATGTGCCTACTGTTGGACTAGATGATCCTTGTCGGTCTCTTCTAACTGAAATATCCTTTTTTCTTCTATAGTAAGTCTGTGTCTGGAGAAATAGTAGCCTTACTATTTTTTTAATAATAGCTTATCAAAAAATGCAGTCATTAGCATTGTATTTATGTATGTAATTAGCTCTATGGATTTATTTCCTTTTTCAAATTCCTTTGTCCCCTAAACTGGCATTAAGAAGAATTTAGCATAAAATCAGATTCTCCTGTGGTTTGGGCAGTCGAAATTTTGAAGGGGCTTTCTAAGAGTTACAATATTAATAAGACTGCTGTTAAGCAGTATAAACTCACCTTTCCTATATTCTTTCTGGTTGTATTAATGTCATGTTTTGCCTTGAAAATACAAAAATGAGGACTACAGACGTTAATAAAAGTTTTGTATAATTCTTCTCATATGTAATTTATGAAGCATGTAATGAACTTAAACGTTGGTTCCAATAATAAAGAACTATAAAGAATATAAAGAATTACAAAAAATAGTAAAGAATGCTAAAAAAATAAACTAATTAAAATTTACTGAGGAAATATGAAAGTTACAACATAAAACTGAAGAAACTATATAAGTGCATTTGCATTATGCGATGTCTCAAACATAAGCTTGTAAAGGAAAAAGTTAAGACAGATAATAAAAGTGCATATCTACACATTTATAATATTTTCTTTCCCCATAAATGCCTAGCATGTTTTATTTGTATTTTGCTGAGGTACAAAATGAAAAACAAAATGAGTGCTTAGAAAGATGATGATGAAGCATAGAAGAGCGGGTTGAAGAATGAATTGTGAAACAACAGTTACTTAATGAAGTTACAGTCCAATTATAGGGCACTGCCAAAAAATTTGCTTCTTAGAAGAAGAGTCAGATTGCACAATTATTCTGGAGGTGAGCCCCAATTTTGATAACTGAGGGAGGTGACCAGCAGAAAAACCTTATATAATGGCCAAACCCAGACTTACTGCATCGGTATACCCTATTGCTGAATTAATTTATTTTTCCTTTTTCTACCTTTGTTTTCGTAGAACCATAGAAAGGTGTGTGTAGCAAGAGACCTTAAAGATCATTGTTTTCATAGAACCATAGAAAGGTGTGTGTAGCAAGAGACCTTAAAGATCATTTAGTTCCACCCCTCCTGCCATGACAGGAACATCTTTCACTAGACCAGGTTGCTCATAGCCCTATCCAGCATGGCCTTGAACACTTCCAGAGATGGGGCATCCAGAATTTAACATCTCTGAGAAAACTTCAATCTTGTACCTAATATTTACCATAAGAAAACATATATATATATATACAAACACACATATATATAAAATTCCCTAAATTCACCTTAATTCCCTAAAAACCAGCAGTTTCATATGCATCAGTCATCAAGCATTCTTTTTAGGCTCTACCATTCAAAATGTGTTTTGACGTTTTAGTTTCTTCCTCAATCAGCGAGTGTGGATAGTAAGGATGCTGGTATCAGCTGGTCCATTAATGAGGAGGTTAATTAATGTTACAGGTGCAAATGTGCGTTTTATGGATGTGAGTGCTAAGGAGACAGCCTCTGGCACAGGCATGATCCTGACAGGGCATGAGTCAGCTGTGGATATGGGGCAGCTCAGCAGGCATGGCCACTAAGAGGTCTCAATACAGTAACCACACTTTCTCACCCTGGAGGCCTCAAAAAGCACTATCATCTATCTGCACATCAAGATGCTGTCAGAAACAAAAACTAGCCTAATTTTTAAGACTTTTTTTGTAATCTCTTGATTTTTTTGTCGTTCTCTGTATAATTAAAAAAATACACTTGATTAGCCACACAGTGACCTCTTCTTCGGAAAATGCAAGCACTTCAAAAATACATTATTCTTTGTTGGGGGTTTTTTGTTAGTGCTATGCAGCATACATATGTATTATGGATGGAATCTTGCTGGCTTTTGAGCTTAGTGAGTAGTTTGAATGTTTTTAGATGTGTTTAGGTCTTGCCAGTAGTTCCCATTCTCACATTCCCAGAAAGTGAACACACTGAAAAACTACAATCTTGATTATACCAAGTTTTTCATTGGTCACTTATAGAAAATTAATAAACTGGTCATCTAGGCCAGTCAATAAAATGTATATATCTGGAACTTTCATAGGTTAGAGTGTAGTTTCATAGCCTTCAGCCTTCCTTCAGTAGCTGAAAGGATAGTACAAGAAAGATGGAGAGGGACCTTTTACAAGGGCATGTAGTGATAGGACAAGGAGGAATGGCTTCAAACTGAAAGAAGGTAGGTTTAGATTCTATATTAGCAAGAAATTCTTTACTGTGAGGGTTGTGAGGCACTGCAACAGGTTACCCAGAAAGGTTGTGGATGTCTCATCCCTGGCAGTGTTGAAGGTCAGGTTGGATGAGGTTTTGAGCAACCTTTTCTAGTGGCAAGTGTCACTGCCCAAGGCAGGGGGGTTGGAACTAGATGGTTTTTAAAGTCCATTCCAACCCTTCCCCTTCTATAATTATATGATTTGTTTTTATCAAATTTGGTAAATATTTGTTTCTCTAGATGCTAAAGAGGAGGGCTAAAAATTTTGTCCTGACTGTTATCAGGAACAGTGACCAGAATGGTGTTATATAGTAGGCATTTATAAAGACAACATGGGGCTAATAAGGTTATTCCCGTGTTGGCATTGCATTTAAAAAGATGTGGTGCCCAGGGTAAACTTCATGTATAGAGAGTGACTGGAAATATAAAAGATTACTTCTGTGTGCACACAGAATACAAGACAGGCAAATATTCTATCCATTTGTCCAGAGGATTATTTTAAGATTGCAGTGCTGTCCTCTGAATGCATGGATGTTGAGAGAAGAACATCAGGTGGCCCGTCCTCATTTAGATTCCCTCCTGGGACTGCATTCTAACTCAAAGCCCTGCTCAAATTAACCGCATTTCATCTGTGGGAATTTTCTACAGTTAGTTCAGAAACACTGCTTCTCTGTTTTCTTTTAAAAATCTGTCTGTTACTTGGCTGACAGAGCACCTGAATATACTTTGAGCAAAGAGGCGTGTGTGTATACTTCTTACTGAATAGCTTTTTTCCGCTGGTTTCACCTCTCTGTTTATAAGCCCTTTGTGAACAGATTGTGAAAGTCTCAACAGCACTTTTTCTATTTAAATAATGTAGCACTCCTTTTCAGGATCATTTCCATGGCTTACTGATAATGCCACACACTTTCTGCCTTGTCAGAACCTGTCACTATCCCTGCACCCAGCACTCCAAACATCAAAATGATTTGCAACCAATTTACTAAAAAGCTCAAAATGTCTTCTAAAGTAATCTCCACTACTGGAAAAATGCCATTTTCCTAAAAGGCAGCTTCATATTTATCAAGCTTTATAACACTCATATATAATAGATTGGGCATAAGATAACAATAGCTCACACTCTTAAAGATCAGGTGTGAGAATCCTAGAAAAAAGTAAATGACTAAAACCTTGATGAAATCTGCATTAATTAAAACATGCAGGTGCTATATTTAACCCAGCTGAATGGAGCCCTAAATAGTTAACAAGACTAATACACTTAATTTGAAATACAAGTGTGTTGTCTGTATGGTACTACATAGTTGCTTCCATTAGTTGTTCCTGTGGTAATCTGGCAACAGTATATAATTACAGATTCAGCTATTAAAACAGCTATGCAATTTCCTGAGTAGCTGGCCCTATTCTTTTCTACTCAAGCCTACCAAAGACAACAATTATGTGTAATGGAATATATTTAATCTCTATTGACATTCATAGGAATTCAAGGAAGAACATAGTAAGAATGTAAGAACTATATTAGGATGGACCAATGCTTAGTCTAGCTCAGTGTCGTGTTTATGACAATGGTCAATAGTAAATATTTGGAAAAAGAATGAAAGTAAGACAAAGGTCAAAGATGCAAGAGATGTTTTTCCTCATATGCCTTTTAAATCTCACCAATCCACTGAGAGTTCCTGTGTAGAAGGTTACAGCTCCTCTATTCATGTAATGTTAATTTGACACCTGGCAAAATATAAGCTGTTTGAAGCAGTGGTAAAATTGCAGAAATAGTTACAGAAAGAAAATCTCCCCTCAAAGTTAGTTTTAAAATTTCAAAGTGTGGAAATGCTGCCATTAACTTAGAGGGGTGTCACATGCAAACCTAAACTTGCTGTCGTAGAAGCTACATCTCTCAACCGAATTAGTGCTATTTCTAGTTCCAGTCATTAAACCTTTTCTTATGGTCTGTGGTACCATATTATCAATTATGGGTGCTATTGCTGGTACATTTAGACTGAATTGCTGAAGTTTTACTCATTAATTACTCAGTGGGAGCTCCTCAGATTTCTTTATATAAGCCTTTTATTTTATTCATTTAAGCGTTTGATTGGAGTCTCAGTATGGTAAACATGTCTTCCTTGAGATGTGGGCACCGGAACTGGAGAAAGCCTTCAAAGAAACATCGCACCAATTCCAAATATTGTTCATATAATTGCCTTCTGCTGCTATCTACACCCTAAATAGATAATTGGCCTCATTAACATTAATAATAAGACTACCACACCTACAGTGGCTATCTCTCTGAACCTTGCTTCTAATCCCTAACCAAAAAAAAAAATAAAATTAGTCAGTCTCCTCAGCATCTATGCTCTCCGTATGTGTTTTCTCTCATTCCAAAATCTATTATTTGTACTTGGGCTTTTTAAATACATCTCGTCATAAACTTATTAAATGGACCAAATGATTGTATTAGTGGTCTGAGGTCTGCACAATGTCATGATGCTCAATACTTAAATATTTTAACAGCAACAATTTCATTTTTCTACTTTGCCACAGTTTAAAGTGCTAAAGTCAATTTACACAGCCCCCCGTTTTGGCTTTTGTATTTGTTTCAGAAAAGGACAAATATCCTAAAGGTTGAATTTATGGTCTGACTCAGTCGGAGCATAGTCATCTTCACAGACTAACCAGATACTCAGATGATAGTTTCTACCTGCTTTACATATTTTACTTCATCACCTTTTTTCTGTGTACCATAGAATCCAAACCATTTTGAACTTCCTCTGAACTCCAGGACAATAACTTGAACTGAACTTTTGAACTTCAGGACAATGAAGAAGGCTCAGGGAGGACCTCATTGCTCTCTACACCTACCTGAAAGGAAGTTGTAGTGAGGTAGGGATCAGTCTCTTCTGCCATGTCTCAAGTGAAAGGATGAGAGGAAATGGCCTTAAGTTATGCAGGGAAGGCCCAGATTATTACAAAAACATTTTTCACTGAAACAGTGGTAAGGCATGGGATAAATTGCTCAGGTGGAGTCACCATTTCTGGAAGTGTTCAAAAGACAGCTGGATGTGGCACTTGGGGATATGACTTAGGAATAATTATGGTGCTGCTGGGTTGACGGTTGAACTAAATGATCTTGAAGGTCTCTTTCAATCTTGATGATTTTGTGACTTTGTGATTCATAACAAAAGTGTACAAAGAGCGGGTGATTTACATGCAAAATGCTCACCAAGCCTGGGACAATGAAAACCAACCTCGAAAAGACCTTCCACCTGCCACGTTTTCCCCCAAGCAAAAAAAGAATGCCCTTTCTTCCAGGAAGCGAGAGAAAGGGTCCCTTTTCCCTGCCCCCTGCCAATGTAGGGGGGGGGATGTAGGATGATACTGAATAACATTAGGGTCTTGGCCATGCCCACTCTTGTTGACTTGGGCCAGAACCAGGACATACTATGAAAAAAATCCTTTCCTATTGTCCTTAAACTTTGCTGGTCAGGTATCTTCTGTCCCCTTGCTTTCCTTCTCAGTTTTCTACAGTTTATACTCAGTTTTGCCTTGTAGCGACTCATATCAGCTTCCTTTGTTTTCATCATTGCCCTTTAGAAATTAAAAGACCCTGTAAACTTAGGGTTTTTTTTATTCATCATTGCAGTATCATTTCTTGACACAGTGATTATTATTTTGGCAAAGGTAGTGAAACATTCTTTAAATTCTCCCAGTTATCATTCAGATTTTTTCAATTTATTGCTTCCCAGCTGATTTATCACACAACTATTTAGAGTTCTTAAAGCTATCCTTCCTGATAACCTAAAAAAAAAGAAAAAAACCCTGATGTATGTATGTGTGTTTACATACAAAATGTCTGTGTCAATGTATATTCTGTATATATCTTTTTTTACAAAAAACTACATTACTAAATAAGCACAAGTTCTGTGATAATTTTTGCCTGTATATCAGAGTCTAATAAAATTTATTCTCAGATAACTCTTAAGATATGAAATTAATTAATATTTTTATTAATAAGAGAGAATCATAACTTTATCTCATACTACTCAGCTCAAAAAAACCAATCAAATCTATTTGTTCCTTGCCCCCCACCCTCTCCTGGGGGCCCATATTCTCATTATTAATTTCTCTTACTGTGCAAACAGGGTGACCAAGTACAAACTGCCTATTTGGAGTGGTCCCTGTCCAATGCTAACATCCATAACATGCCAGGGAATTGTTTGGAAAAGTACTGGTTGATGCAGGCCAAAACCATGTCAGAGATTTTTTGAAGCTTTTAGCAGGACAGACAATGAAGTCTCAAAGTGCAATAAAGTTTCATGCTGTTGTTGAATTTACTAGTAGATACTGTAGATACTGCCAGAAGGTACAGAGTACCTTTTTTAACAGAGTGTACTGCCATCCTCCTTAGATACTTTGGAACAAGTGATTTTACGTCTCTAATCTTTCCAGACAATGTCAGTGATATCATTTTAATAAAAATGCTCCATATTTGACTAATAATGTAATATTCTTTTTTGCTGCCAAGATGCTAGTATAGACAGCCCAGGATTTCTTGGTTTCATTTCCTACAGTGCTTCAATTAATTATGCTAAAGAATTTTTATATTTTACTTCCTTTCCACACTTTTCCCTTCTGTGTTGTTTAGCACTGTCCTGATCAGTTTGGCTGGGGAGACCTTCCAGATTTGGTGCTTCTCATTGAAAGGGGTCCATTGCTTGAAAATACTGGTCTTTACTTTTATCCAGCAGTTCATTTCCAGAATTATGTAGTTCCTGCTTTCTGCAATTCAGAAGATACGAGGAATCTTGAAATTTCCTGTCCAGTCCTTTTTCTTTGTAATTCTTCAGAACTATTTGATTCCCAGAAAGTCAAAGAACCCTTCTGCTGCCTATTTATTATTGAAGAAGGATTATTTTTCTCCACAGAACTGTCTCTTCTTTAGATTGTTTAGATGATCTCTGTGGGTATGTGTAATAGTAACTGATTGAGTTAAATGTAGATTTTTGTTTGACTATCAGGCTTTGAAAGATAGATTTTGCAGTTTTCCTTTAGAAACTTCATTGATATTTAGAATATAATTTCCTCATTTCAATTCCAAAATCAGTATTTCTTTAAGACAACAAAAGTTTTTAAAAAGAAACTCTGTCCCTGCAGTCAGCGAATGTTATTTGACCTCTGTACAAAACAGTGTTTTGAGATGAGAATACCCTACATACATTATTAAAAATATGGACTTTCAAATTTTAAGTGACTATAAGGGGTCAGGAATTACTGCATGAAGGCTCTGTCTTTGCTCATAACAAGCATCAACACCGTGTCAGTTTTTTCACAATATTTATAATTTTCTAGAGTTTCCATGTCTTTCCTATAGGTGGTCATCAACATTCAAAGTAATTTAAGGGAATCTACCCTTACCAAAGTTGTTGCATGATCATTCCTAAAACAAGGACAATTGTAAGAGCAAGGAAAAGTAAGAGAATTTAAAAATAATTCTCAATCTTTTTATTTGAAGAAAATCCACCTCAAGACATTTACAGAATGTATGAGTTGAGTTTTAAGCTATAGAATTTGGCATTGTGAACCACAGTATGGAAATCAGTATGGGTGGTGAAATACACTCAAAGAGCAGAATAAATACTCAGGTGGTTAATCCATGCTGAGTTTATTTCTACCTTTCCTCCTGGTTTTTCAAACTGCTGACGTAGCAGAGGCTGGATCCCTGGCAATGCAGAGCCCCATAGGCACAGCAGGTCTATGCTCACTTACAGAACTACAAGCATAAATAAGATCTTCCATGGAACTTTTAGCAGCCTCTCTAGCTGTAATCAGTATCCAATCTAATCTATCAAAAAGCTTTTCTGATTAGGGGGCATATTCATGTAAGAGGCATTCATTAAAAGGAGCAACGGGGGGGGGGGAACTATTATTGTCTGGCATGTGAGATCCCTTGTGGATAGCAAGACCATTAACAAAACAATTTGAAGGCTTTTAGCTAAACACTCAGTGCAGTCACAGCAATGTTTTTCACTAGCACTGTACATTTAATTTCATCAGCAGTAATATTAATGTCTAGTTCTTTCTTATGCTCTTTTAAAAAAAATACAAAATACGCAATGCACAATTTTTTACTTGTATTTAAACAAGAGACTTTTATGTAAACAGTGAATTTAGTATGTACACTACAACAACCTAACTGAAATATCAACAAAAATGAAATAGTAATGGCAGATTTCACAAGCAAATGAGTGGATAAAAAATAGGGAAAAACTATATAGCAGGAAGAGTTCTGTAGAAGACACAGGGATAGATAAAGTGACAGGCCACACAACATATCTGGCAATGACAACTCATCATTAAAAGTCAACTTTGATTTTAAAATACCATTTAGAGTCATCTGAGAGCCAGTAGTCAATTATGTTATTTATAGGGAAAGACTGTGGAAGCTCAGATATCGCTGTCTTCCTTTCACCCAGTATGGTGTTGCCTTCTCAGGAGTGACCATGTACTCAGTCATCTTAGTGGCAAGGACTAAACCAGAATTCAACATCAAGGCAACTGTTTTGATCTATTTTAGAAACCCAACATTCCTGAAGGATTTTTGCTTATCAGTTTATGACAAGATACCAAGAAGGACCTCTACCCTTCCATATTCTACCAAAGTCCTTTCTCTTAATTCAGTTATTCTTTTGTTAGAAGAAAGAAGGGAGGGAGGTAAAAGAGACAGAGAGGCACAAACAGCTTCCCTGATGTGACCAGCCACAGAATGATCAATTAAAGGGAGGTTTCTCTTTCAATTTTAAGGGCTTTGATATTCCACTAAGGGATTTTCCTATCTCCTATATTTATTACACAGAGAGCTTTCTAAATATCAGTATTTCCACAGGGAAGAACCAAAGTAATGTTCATATTTTTCTCCTGATCAGGAACTCTTGTGATATTTTCCATCATTTGTCTCTAATACGCTCTTCAAACAAATAGCAAGAATCATCAGGCTCCTCACTAGATATAAGCAAGGCTTTCCTGATATCAATAAGCTTAAAATGAAAAAAAAAAAGTCAGCCTGAGCAGAGATGAGATAATGGAAAAAAAAAATTAATTCGCTTTGCAATGTATGAATAAAATATGGGACAAAAATGTCTCACAGATAAACTGTGCTTTAAGAAAAAAAATTAAACATGCCACTAAGACTGCTGAGGAAGTTTCAGATTTTTTTTCTCCTAAAAGTTTTCTATTGTCAAAGTGTATGGTTTCAAGGTAAAAAAAAAATTAATACTTCTGTTAATAAGCGTCCTTGACATCTGATAGACTAAGCTGGCAAGTCTAGTTTTTAATACCAGGTATGGCAGGCGAAGGAGACCACAAGACTGTACCAGATCATGCAATAATGAGTCACGAAAAAATGAAAAGACTGATTTAGATGTCTGAGTCTCACAGACATGCTTTCTTTTTAGAAAGGAATTTCTGTTTTGTGTATAATGCAAATTATCTAGATAATAATATCATAGCATATTGTATGATTTCTTCATTGTTTGTGATATACTATTTTCAGGATTTTTATATACATGCTCTGAGACAGATTGAAAGATATGTTTAGTGTTCACCTCATTTTCCCCTCAAAGTAAGCACATGGAACTGTTTACAGTAAAAGGGAATTATGTTTCATGATCATGAACTTAATATGTATCTTCGGTCCGTACCACTTAAAAATGCCACATTTACAAGAGAGACAAAAACATACAAAGTTGGAGACTAACATCCATCACAGGATGATGAAGGAGCCAGCAGAAGAGCTTGCCAAACTGCTCTCCATCATTTACCAATAGTTCTGGCTCCCTGGGGAGGTCCCAGGTGACTGGAAGTTGGCGAATGTCACGCCCATCCACAAAAAGGGCTGCAAGGAGGACCCAGGAAACTATAGGACCATCAGCCTGACCTCAGTGATGGGAAGGGTTATGGAGCAGACCATCCTAAGTGTAATCACACGGCACCTACAAGATGGACAAGGGATCAGACCCAGCCAGCACGGGTTTAGGAGGGGCAGGTCCTGTCTGACCAACCTGATCCTATGATCAGGTGACCCACCTGGTGGATGAGGGGAAGGCTGTGGCTATGGTCTATCTGGATTTCAGCAAAGCCTTTGACACCATCTCCCACAGCACAGTCCTGGGAAAGCTGGCAGCCCATGGCTTGGACAGGGGCACTCTGTGCTGGGTTAGGAACTGGCTGGAGGGCCGGGCCCAGAGAGTGCTGGTGAACG
>VYXB01007423.1:39876-70757 GCA_013397135.1 Pachyramphus minor | reverse complement strand
CTGGAGAAGAGGAGGCTCAGGGTTGACCTCATCACTCTCTACAACTACCTGATAGGAGGTTTTAGCCAGGTGGGGGTCGGTCTCTTCGCGCAGGCAATCAGCAGTAGGACAAGAGGGCATTATCTTAAGCTCTGCCAGGGGAGGGTTAGGTTGGATATTAGAAAGAAGTTCTTTACACAGAAAGTGATCAGACACTGGACTGCCCAGGGAGGCTGGATGTGGAACTGAGTGTCATGATCTAGGAACCACAGTGGTAGTGGATCAAGGGTTGGACTTGATGACCTCGGAGGTCTTTTTCAACCCAGTTGACTGTATGATTTTTCTGTGCAGGCCCTGTATTCAACTAACAACTTTCATGGCTTGATCTGACTTGCCCCTCAAAAAAATTTAATACTTGTAAAAAGTAAGACATGAATAGTCAGTCTTTTTTTTTTTTTTTTTTGCATTGTAGTCTTCAGATAGAAACAGGTAAAGCAGAGGTAGAGAAGGAATGGTAGTAGACTAGTAGACTGATGGGAAGCCGATTATGGCTCCCTGTTTATCAGCATTGACTTTAATTAAAGGTGTGGGTTGCAGTATTCTAATTTTGTTCCCTGAAGGATGGACCTAAGTAATCCTCAAGCAATTGAGAACTCTGCCATACCAAACACCCTCAGGACATTGCCAGGGAGTACTGCTGTACTTAGCAGGATGCATTAGCCATAGATTTTCATAAATAACCACTTCAAGTTTTTACAGGTAACAGGAAGCCATGTGTTTCATAAGGCAATGGATTAAGCATATATGCTGTCTTCATTATGCATGTCTAAATCAAGTGTGATTCAGCGGAGCTTGCCAACTTGGTGTGGGAACATATTTTGTTTTTGTCCTGACTGTAGATCAACATAACATCAGGATACAAATTATTCTGCAGTGTGCCTTGAGTTTTACTGGAGCAAATTCAACCACCAACACAGGAAGGAAGAGAAAATAGTGCCACTAGTAACCCAAGGGAACAGGGCTGTAGGCTGGACTTACATAGCTCAGCAGTGCTGCAGTTTAGGCAAGACCAAGAAGGTGTAAATGGCACTCAGTTTTTTAGGTCAGCTTTTCCTTGAAAGAAAGCAAGGAGAAAGAAAAAAAGATGTAATTTTTGCTTCTACCTTTCACTGATAATAATCTTAGATAACACGAACTTGATATTTGAAAGTAGCTGACAAAGAAAAATGAGAGAAGTAGTTGCAAAAACAAATCAACAAGAAACTGCACATTTTAAGTTGAACATCAGGAAAAGAATAAGTATGATTATTGATTAAATGAATAATTTGTTTTTCTTCGAGTCAGTCTTTTAAATTTTTCTGAGTCAATTTATACTTTGGACAACATAGTTTTTGCAAGGATTTTATCTCAGCAAAATTAGAAAAAGAGCTTCCCCAAATATTTAGCAAATGATAAATCAACAAATAAAAGCTATCATCATTCCTCCTTATATACAGGAAACTTGAGCATATGAAGTTGTGTAGTAGAAAAAACCTTTTACTTATCTCTGTTGTCACATAAGTGACATCTGTACATTTGAGATCTCAGGAGAATGTTGATTTCCAAAACAGCCCCATTTAATGAAGGTACAAAAGTGAACAATTTTGTTTTTACTTTCAGTCAAAGACAAGCATTTTAGAAGGTTTATTCTGCTTCATAATGATGAATTCAACATTCTGAGAGAGGATTTTAAAAAGTTTAAACTTTAAACAGCTGCATTCCCACAAGGTAGATGTCATGTCTCTATGTACCTGTTTATGTATTCTCACATTAAAGTCAGGTGAGGGCTCTTTCAACTCATCCAGATCCCTCCTATCCCATTCCCAACTTAGCTGGGAATCAGAGGTCATTCAGACAAGAGTTCTCTACAAAGTCTTTGTCTTAAACTTGCTAGTTGTTTTGCGAACTTTTTAATGAAGCTCATGTTTCTTCTGTGCTTTATGCCTGGAGTTGCCTGTTAAAGCTTTGAATTTCAGTGATCAGACTTGACCTGCCTTTTAGATAATTGTATCACCTCAACTTTCTTTCACAACAGTCAGGATTCCCTGACATCTTTACATTTCACAAAGACAGACCTTTAGGAAATAAACCTGAAACTTTATTTGATCTTGGCTACAAGTGTGGTAAAACATGAGGATGCCAACCCCCACTACAAAACTAGAGGACAGCAAAAAATCAAATCAACAATGTTGAAAATTTATTCCTCATTAGTCACAGTACTTTTCCATTAATACAGGTAAGTGTGAAAGAATTTGTAACTGAATTGTCTTAATATATTTTGGGGATTTAGTAAATCAGTATAGAAGATGACAAACCAGATTTTATTTCTTCTGCTATGAAGTACAGCTAAAGCTGTCAAGGTTGGAGCTGCACTTGCAGAGAAGGTCTGTTAGTGGTGCCTTTATTTCCAGTTTTTACATGCCTTAAGTTCACCAACTCTGCAAGTCTTGGACAGAACAGATATAGGTAGAGCAACAGCCAAAGCAGACACTGCCATCAGCAACTCTAATTTTGAAGAAATCTTTCCAAGAAATCTTTCCTGTTGACAGAAATATGTCACAGGAAAGGCAGAATGACTTTTGCAGCTGGCATTTTGTCACAGCATCGGTGAGCCAATGAGTGAGAAGTGGATAATACAATCTCTTTGTAGGGAACACTTACGGATTCAAAATATCTAGAAGCAACGTCAAAGTGCTCTTTTGTCTCCAATAATCAATCCCTTCCTTTTGCTCCCCATCGTATACATACCAACCAACAGTACAAAAATATGTGGCCAAAGCTTATTTACCATTAACTTTGGCCTTTTCAGAATGTTTATATACTGGAGTAGGAAGTCAGAACTTGACTTAATAATTAAAGTCAAAATTAAATATCACTTTTCTTCTTCTTGTTATTGTGTTATGTTTTTAGTACAATGAAAGGTAAGAAGGCTGCACAGATCAGTGCATTGAAAGCCCTCTTGTTCCTTGTGAATGAAAAATGGAACTATTCACTTTTTTCCCCCCAAAAAAAGCCAAATTGAGTGAGAAAAATGGGAGTAGCAGGCTCATTTAAACAATTGATTATTCAGTTTCTAGAGTTAAAGCACACAAGTCTTATCTTCAAAACCACAAAATATATTATTTTTTATTATAAGGGCATTATTTAATGTCTGGAAATAAACTAGCTATTTTTTCTTTTCAGTGTATGCTAAACAAAAAGAAAATGTAACTTCTGTGTAAGAAAACATTCAGATTTACCAGAAATTTATCTCTAATCAAAATAGTTTTCACTGTCAGATTTTTCAATTCTGAGTATGTAACATCAAGTTTTTAAAGACTTTTTTTTGGCAGTTAAAATTACATGGATTTCCAGGAGCTGCTGGGCATTTGTAAACTCTAATGAATTTAGAGTAAACTGTAAATGATGACTACCCCTGAGAATATCAGCTAGGATATAGGATCGAGTAACTCCGGCTCAGTTCCTGGTGTGAATGTACATGGCTACTTCTCTGCTCTAGTTGTCAGCATCCTCTAAGCTGACTTTTAGAGACGGGATAATAGTCAATGATAATGAACATGCCAGAACCTTGTCCTTGAAAGGTCAGGCTGATTCTTTAGTCCAAGGAGAAGATGTTGTTATAAACCATATACAGAGGCTATTTTTTGCAGGCGTAAGTTCCCTTGTTGCCAAGGCAACTGCGCACATGATCCAAAATATTTCCTTCTGTTTTCCACCTAATATGAAATTTTAGCTAAAACCAAAAGTAGGACTTACAACTGGAGCTACAGTTTTGCTGAGACACTTGCAGATAAATCACTGCAAAGAATTTCATTGTGTGGAAACAGATGAACTACACATTTCTGTGCAACCGTTCAGTTTAATTTACAAAGTTTTGTATATTATGCCAATGTTTAAATTTCACTTTCAATAAATTAGTGCTATTTAAAGGCTCACTGAAATATTTTTTACAATATCCCATTTTTACAGGAGTTTTCAAAGTGTCCTTGAACCTTCTATGATCTGAATCAGCTTTCTATTAACAAGTGTAAATAATGAATAATCAATCTTTACTGCCAAAAAAAATTGAGCTGCTCGTGAATTACCATGTATTCAGAGTCATGGGAGATTCCATTAACAGATCTCTCCTGCTCAGTTGCCTCATACAGTGCACTTGGAAATATAAAAAATTTGAGCTTTAAAGTACTCTCCAGGAGATTTTCCATAAAGAAATGACGTATTAGTTCAGTGACAATTTTAGTACTTCACTCAACAGTTTAATGGTTCTCATTACAGTAAAACACATAGAAACAGGTCACTATTAAAATACTGTTTGAGTCCATCAAGCTATTTGACTAAACTTCGCTTTTACAGCATTTCAAAGAAAATATTGAAAGCTAACGGGGATCCTTAGAAAATGGATCTACTTAAAGTCTGTCCAAATGTGGCTTCCAAGGAAGCAAGAAGAGGAAGAGTACTTTAAATGAGTCATGTTAATTACAGACACAAGAAAAGTTTTGCCCACTAACATCAAAGAAAGAAAGATATAAAAGGAAAAGACAAAAATTAATTCCAGAAGCAAATATATTTCACAGTAATGATGATGTTTTTGACTTGGAAACTGCAGTAGGCATCAGCTTACTGGGATGTGAGCAACTAAAAAAACAAAGATGAAATCAGACCCATCACAGAAAATGTGACGCATAACAAGAGCAGGGCCTAAGTAACCTTCATCAAGACAAAAATCACCTGATCAGAAGGAAAAATCCCACAAAAACTCTAACAAACATTGTGGAATTGAGGCCTGAGAAGCGGCCTTTTTTTTTTCTTCAATAAGCCACAAATTTACACTTTATAGAGAAGCTCTCAAGCTATCTTAGTACTAGTTCTTCCAGGACCAGTTTTCAGGACCAGCTACCACTATGAGAGGTTCAGCGTACTGCAACCTTTTAATATGCTCCTGATCTTGCTTGTTAGGGAAAAGGGGAAGAAAAAGACTCCAGATAAGGTTGATGTTCAACCCCATATGCTCAAGCCATACCCAGGGCTTCCTAGTGACAGCATCAAGCAAACCTCTCCTCAATATAAATGCCCCAATGTTTAGAGAAAGTTTCAGCAGCATTCATGGGTAGGACCAAATTATGTTCCCATTGCAGATTAAGAAAGAAATCACTAATTTCTGAATACAAAATATGACCTTCATATTCTTGCATCAGGATCTGGCATGACCCCAGATCAACTGTGCACCAAATTTCCCTTTTATCGGGCCTCGACTGTGAAATTGCTCACAGTGCCAGTCCTTCTCACACACACATCTCATCCTGCTTAGCTTTCATTTATTTGCCTCTAGTTGCTCAGCAGAAAGAAGTAATTTTTTTTCCAGGGGAAAAATGGAAACAAAAATTGGAGTTCTAAGTAGTGGTCATCATAATACAAACCAGATGACTTCCTCACATTTGCAGAGCTGATGCTTCTAACACCCTTACCAGTCTTGTCACTCCTCCCCTGTCTGGGAAATGTAAACACAGACTTGTTCTGACCTGGCTTTTTCCCTCAAAGGTCAGGCAACTGGAAACAGATCCTTCAGCTTTCTGCTTTTGATGCCGTGAGAAAAGCTCTCAGGAATCCAGGATCTGCTCCTTCAGCAGACCACTAGTCTGTTAACTAAAGAGAAGCAAATATAATTTCTCCCTTTAGGATGCTGATTCTCTGGTGCCACATTGAGGGGTCATGGTTAATCATTCATGGTTTGAATGGATCTGTCAGACTGAGGGTAGTTTGTAAACTGTCAATGGATCAGTGCCCACTTTCACTGCTGAGTACCGATCCATGCTTGGATGGTGGCTTGGACTTGACTAGTGCAGCAAAAATCATCTTCAGCTGCATCGATATGACAGATGTTTTCCCACTGCCTTTTCCATAGATATCCTTGAGAGGCATCCTTTTTGATCACGCCCTTTCAGTGAATAATGAGGATAACTGATCCTGATAGTTCACTAGAAAACATGATAAATCATAGAATCATAGAATCAGTGTATGCTAAATTAGAAGGGACCCAACAGGATCATTGGGTCCAACTCCTGGCCCTGTGCCAAACACCCCAAGAATCATACCTTGTGCCTGAGAGCACTGACAAACTCTTCTTGAACTCTGTCAGGCTTGGTGTTGTGACCACTTCGCTGGGAAGCCTGCTGCAGTGCTCAACCACTCTGTGGGTGAAAAACTTTTTCCTGATGTCCAGCTTAAACCTCCCCTGACTCAGTTTCATGTCATTTTCTTGATAGAAGGGTACCTACCCCTCTGCTTCACCTCATAAGGATGTTGTAGACTGTAATGAGGTCTCCCCTCAGTCTCCTCCAGGATGAACAGACCAAGTGACCTCAGGCACTCCTCATAAGGCTTCCTTTCCAGATCCTTCACCATCCTTGTGGCCCTCCTTTGGACGCTCTCTAATGTCTTAGTATAAACTCAGCTTTGTGAGATAGTTTGCCCTTTCATCTCAGACAAACCTCTGGTGGCCGTTATCTATGCATCCATCATCTTTAATCTAATTCACTGTGGTTCTGACAATGAAGAGAGGAGATTCCTCTTTTCAAGGGACATAACAGTGTGAACATCCTACCAGTAACCTCTCCAGATGATTCAAGGCTTCTGACGTTACTTTATTGTTGTGCTACCCAGGCTTCACTGATTATATTTCACTTCCAAAATTTACTAAATTAGGACCATGTTTCTAATTTCAAAATTCACTGGTGAATAAATGTCTTGTCACATCTACAAAATTTGTATCTACAACTAACCAAGTGAGATGACTTTCAAAAACAAACAATTTTTAGAGACCTTGAAACTAAGAAAGCAGAAAATATGTTTCAGGGAAAAGTGAAGTAAAATATGTTCAAGTGAGGTAGTTCAGATGCTGAAAAACATTCTTGAAGATATTTACTGAAATAGAGTTCTGCTTCCCTATAAGAAAAATATATAATATACTTTATTCTTCTCTCACACTTATTTTTTTTGTGATGTTTTTGCCATGCAGAGGAACCTGGAACTAGAAAATAATAATTCTTTAATAAGACAGTTGTATGTGGTCATGTAGACGTTCCTCATTGACTGAAACAGCCATTTAAGTTTTTGCTGGACTCTGATTTCGGTGGCTTGGGAATTGCATCCAGTAATTAAAAAGCATGAAGTTTAATCCTAGTAGTCTGATAGAAGTTTAATCCTAGTAGTCTGATAGATAAAAATTACTGAATTTATTTACTTCTGACTCTTACTTTTTATTCAACCCGAATAGGATATTATTCCTTTTTTTAGTTTCTTTGTGATTTTTATTATCTTCTCTTGTGATTTTTATTACCTGCTGTTTATCAGGAGCTATCATCTAGCTTTTAGGCATATTCTTCAAGTTAATATGAAAATACTTTGAGTGGGTGCTAGAAAGAGAGAAGGTTGTGGAGCACTAATTATGCAAAAAGACTAGAGTTCCATCCAAAATCCATTTACTCTCAAGTAGAGAAATTGCATAAGAAAGGCCTCTCACTTGTTTCCTTTTATCGTCTGCTGATCAAAAAGTCTATCAACACAAGCAGGTACTGTTACAAAGGCTGAAAACCTTCAGCTGCATTTGGATTTTTTCAGTTTTTCTTCTACAGAAAAGTCATTACTGTGTCTAGTTCTGTTGCGAAATCTTGCCAGTGACATTGCTAAGCACAAAATTCCCTTTTTAGAAATTCAGTTCTCTTATAATAGTTGTCAGTGTTAAGATTCAGAGCAGCTGTAAAACTGAAAGTGAAATCCTAGTGGAGCTATTGTAAGTATTTTTAAAGAAATATCAGATAATTCAAAACATGCTTCAGTATTTTTTAACCCACAGAAATCCTTTATAGATAGACCATAAGCCATCATATATAAATACTTGCCGTATTTTTAATATTGAAAAATGAATAATTGAAAATATGGTATTGTTCTTGATTTAGAATTATTTTATATTATGAAAATGGCAAAATACATTTTTTTAATTCTCTCCTGCAAAAGTAGATACTAAGTTGTGGCCTACAAGCATATTTTTTTTCTCTTTACTGCCTTAAAATTTTACCTTGAACTGTAATTCACAATTGAAGAAGCCATCGAAGATTTCCTGTTTCTTTATGGATTTTGTTATAACAAATTAAGTTTTAATCAATTATACTTACAAAATGTGAAAAGACATTTGAGTTAGACTGGGTTGAGTTCATAGACTAGCAGCAATATGTGAAACTGCATTAAAGGCAATTTAATTTAATTTTTCTGTCCCCATATTTAATAAAAAATTTCATTTTACAAGATTCTCCCAGACAATAAATAATGCAAAAAAATCAGACTGAGTGTTCAAAGAAAACATACTTCTATATCACAAAGAGTATAAATTATACATTGGTTTCAGAGTATTTAGGAAAAAAAAAATCATTTTGGGACTACTTCAGGAAGAAAGCAGTCTGAAATGCTTTCAGAAGTAGTAGCAATAAAAAATGAACTCATCTTAATAACAAATTGTTTGAAAATTAGTTTTTGTAATGAAGCGAAACAAGGCCCTTAGTAAAATTATAGCAGACCCTTAATAAAATTATAGCTGTTAATTAGAGCAACAGGCCTTGCTTTTAGTTAGAGCAATAAGCTTCACTTTTAGCTGAAGATGATACCATGTATCACAGGAATGCTTACACACCTATATAAAAGCACATAAAGTAAGTACACCCAGAGATAAGGAGTAAAAGCCAGGTTTGGGTCCAAGATCTTGCAAAATACAACTCAGAGTCAGCAAAAATCAAGAAAGTTGGCACCAGAATGAAGAAAGTTGAAAAGTTCAGAAATGGGTCGGGGTCAATTACTCCTCTTCCTCCGATGAAGAAGACAGGAAGTACCCTTGTGAATCTCCCCAAAATGAAGACTCCACCCTGGACTCCGCCTTAACTCCACCTGCTATGAATATTATAACTATATATGAATATGCATGTAAAATGTTGTAATCACACATAGAAACTGTATATATTTTTTGATTTGCGCTAAGAACTTTGGAGCTCTTTGTCCAGCGCGAGTTGGGGCTACCTCAACATTGCAATAAATACCTTTGCTGTTTAAAGGCATAAAACTCTGTCTCTAAACAGTTTTATTGTGCCTTTTGGGGCATCAGTAACATAAGACACATAGTATTTCTTCATTGTAGTATGATACAAGTTTTTATTGTTGTTAGTCTGAATATGTGTTATTATTGTGGAAAATAATTTTTTGTGAGATAAAACCCATCTAAGTAGAAGTTACATGCTCATTTTATGAGATCACTTTTTCCAAAACACTTGATATCCCTTGATTATCTTGCTACAACAATAGTACCCATTTACACAGAGGATTAAAAATCTCTCAGTTTCTATCTGCATCCATAGGTACCAGAATACATGAAGAAATGCAGCCCTTTTCTATTATTTGGCTTCATATGGGTTGAAAATGAAGCTTTCTGACATGATGGAGAACAATATTTTCATTAGCTCAAGTCAGCAATGCTTCTATTGAGAAAAAATTAGTTTAGTTCAAAGAGATTTTCATAATGAGATCCCTTTATAGCAGTAGGCAGATTTTTCAATCATCTTCAGCTGTGGTCAAGAAAGCAGGATAATAATGAAGTATTGCTGTAAGTTAGTGTCCCAACTACCTTCTTTTTACTTATGTCTTCCCTTATGATGTCTGAGATGTATCGCCTTATGGGAAAATAATATGGGAAAAAGTTAATTTCATTTGAAATTTTCAATTAATTTTGAATTTCATTTGAAGAGCAATCTATCCAAAAAAACCCCTTATTCCATGTTTTCTACCTCCTGTAGAAATAATATGCAGAATAGTTTATCAGGAGTAGGTTAGATACTGTTGCATGATTAGGAACATGTACTACACATAATTTGTGAAGGCACATTGCTGGGCAAATTCATACAGCATATACTTCATTTTTGGCAGATGATCACTATGGAAAGAATTGCCTTCTTAGGATGTCAGGATTATTAAAAATTACAGCTGTTCTGAGAGGAAAGTTAGAAAACAAAGTGAATGATAAGAAAATGAAAAATAACTAGTAAATAAAGGCAATGCATAAAGAGAAGCAAAAATATTAATTTAAAAGAGAAAAAAAGTTTTCTGGTCAGAAAAGTTTTCTCTTAAACCTCTTTATTATTGAAAATATTAGCTGCCAGCCAAGTTGATGAAGTGAGTTATGCAGAAGACAGATAACAGTTCTAGCTGTGTCTTGAATGAGTATTGACTGCAGTGAGGCAGACTTCACAAGCAGCTCTGCTGACCTTTCTTCAAGTGATGTAAATAGGGATTTATAGTATCAGAAAAATGTTGATGAACTGCTCTGAGCCATACGCCAGCTCAATATGCTTTTCTTGTAGAAGTATCCCTTATTCTGAGCCACAGAAAGAATTTACATTGGAGAAAGAAAAAATAATAACCCGGACACCTGAATTTATAAATTTAGTGATGCGGTAAATAGTGGAAACGAGCAGAAGGGAAAAGTAGTTTTAAAAGATAAGAATGTTTCACTTAGAAGTGGAAAAAAACCAGGTTGTTTTGTTGTATGTTTTTGACTTACCTAATGTCCTGGAAAAACAGTTTGAGTATATCCTATGAAGAAGGCTTTTTATGCTTCTTAAATATACTACTGCTTTAGAGATCCCCCAATTACTTTCCTTAGGCATCTCTGTATGAGATGCACTAAATCACTACAAATCCTACTAAAAATAAATTTAAATCTTCCTATAATAATCTCCCATAATATGATATTCAGCTAGGTCCTTTAAGTCTATTTTCTTTAAGGAAAGACATGAATCTGTTGAAGAAGGTCCAGAGGAAGACCGCTAAGATGACTAGAGTGATAGAACACCTCAACTATGATGAGGAAAGGCTGAGAGAGTTGGGGTTTTTGAATATGGAGAAGAGAAGGTTCTGGGGAGACCTTATTGTGACTTTTCGGCATTTAAAGTGGGCCTAAAAAAAAGGTGGGGACAAACATTTTACTATAGCCTGCTGCAACAGGACAAAGGATAACATTTTTAAACTAAAAGAATAGTAAATTCAGACTATATATAAGAAAGAAATTTTTGAAGAGGATGGTAAAGCACTGATGCACATTGCCCAGAGAGATGGAAGGTGCCTCATCCTTGGAAAGTCAGGCTGAATGGGGCTCTGAGCAACCTGATTTGGTTTAAGATGTCCCTGCTCATTGCAGGAGATTGATTAGATGGTCTTTAAAGGTCCCTTCCAACTCAAACTATTCTATGACTCTATTATTAAGTCAAATAGAAAACAGAAGAGAGGAAATTATGAATATGTGCATATATCAGTGTACAGGTAAGCACAGGCAGACATCGACCGCTGTGGTTACCATGCCCACTTACCTTAAATGGACTTAACTGCTGAATCCCTGTCCCATAAATGGGTATTGGGTACATTCATGTAAGGCAATTTTATAATAACTCAAGGCATCTGAATTAAACATGGAGACAAAGGCAATCAGAAGATGTCTCTTTCAAGGAGTGAACTTCCCTGCCAGAAACTGCTATCTGGAAGTGTGTGCCACTACTCGAGCCCAGGCAATGCTGGCAGGCTGTGCTCATGTGGTACCTATGCACCTCTGGGGTTCGCCTGGGCTCATTCACTTTGATTGAGCTGTAGAGAAAACAACATCCCTGTTACTCAAAATAACAGGGTTTGTTTTCCTGTTCTAAAACACTGTTTACAGGAAAAATGTGGGGAAAGGATGACTGCGAATTTGATGAATGTAAGTCTAGGACTCTCAAAGTGATTTGTGATTGACGTATAACAAAAGCCCTCACA
Source organism: Pachyramphus minor (assembly GCA_013397135.1). Lineage (NCBI taxonomy): Eukaryota > Metazoa > Chordata > Aves > Passeriformes > Tyrannidae > Pachyramphus > Pachyramphus minor. The sequence goes on along the minus strand of VYXB01007423.1, from coordinate 58,898 downwards.
GTTCATTAGGTTTTAGAAGAGTTAGAAGGGAAAAGTATAAGAGATGCTTAAGTTTTTTTAAAAACAAAACAAAACAAAACAAGTCACTACAATTTTACTGTATTTTTTAAATGTTGACAATGTAGTGAAATATAAAATATTAAATATATATAATTATATTTTTTAATTTAAATTCATTTGTTATTGTTGTAAAGCAAGATTTTCAAAATTTTCCCATGAGAAAATTAGTTATCAACCAAGTATCTTAAACACCTCAGCGTACGCTTGCAGCACAGGAAAGATAGGCTATGCTTCTTTACAATCAAGTGGCAGGTGAACATCTGGTGTGAAAGCCCAATGTAACATGCATACAGCTTGAAGTTTATTGGCTGTTTTTATTGAAGATGTGGGTTGCAGAAACAGCTTCAGTCTTCAGAAAAAAACCCAGTTGGAACTCAACTAGAGAAATGAAGAGTTAGGTAACATCTCTTACTTTCAAAACAATACGAACTTGGGCGTGGGGGAATGGATTTAAACACTATGAAAATGGTGTAATACAGATAACACCTTTTTTCCTAAGGCAATTTGTGCAACAACTTTGGAAGACAGAACAGAAATCAATAGAGATGATTACTGGGTGGCAAAGAACTGTCACCATACAGAATTAATTTTTTCTCTGAGGTTCACATTGCATAAAAAACACTTGAAAGATGTAAGCTAGTCTTTTAAACCTCTTTGCAGTACATGGCACCACTACTTATTATTTCTAATAATTATTATCTGAGAAATAGTGTCTCAGAAAGACTTTCAAGTAAGATGTCAACATGGTTAATAGTTTCATTGATACAGTAATTCACTTTATTGAAAGACTTTAAGATGAGATTAAGTATTTTTCTAAAAGCTATAAAAAATCCTCTTACAGATTCAGAACCTGATGTAGATGCCTCCCCAAACAGGTGGTCATGCTAGATGTTCTAAATGGCCTCTTCCATAAATTTCTGATTTACATATATAAGTCCCTAGGGATCTTGTAAAAAGAACAAGAAAGAAGGCATGATGAACTGATATTATACTTAAAGGTTAGGGAAAAGTAGGGTGTGAATTTTGAACATATGGGAAAGTCTGGAGAAATACTGGGATATAAATGATGGAAAACCAAATTATTAAATTGACAGTTATTTTAAATTCCCTAGATAAGTTTTTTTGTTTTAAATGATCAATTTTATTATTTTAGGCTTTTTTAATCGTCCTCATTTTTTCTTTCCTTATTTTAAAAGAAATTTAATACTTCATTTTTCCTTCTACTCCAGAACTTAGTTCTTTTCAAATGTAATCTTGCTAGCTTTCTCTGGTTATAAATGAGATGAGTGAAAGAAAAATATTACTTAAAGACATGCCTTCATTGCTATAAGGCCAGCCAAGAACTTCATCCTCACAATACACCAAATGTATCCTTATTTTTTGTACTTTCCTCCCACCCCAAAAATTTCAAGACATTTTGAAATATATGTGCCCTTTTGCCTTTTGAGACCTGAGAGTTTAAAATTAAAATTATATATGTTATGTATAACTTAAATACAATACAAAATTTCAGCTACAAAAGCTCCTCCATTAATGAGTATGAAAATATGTTGGTAAATACAGTGTGATTTTAAACAACAATAGTTTTTTTAAAAACATTTTCTACTATAATTGTCAAATCAAGACAAAGTTTGTTAAAAGCAGTCATTATAAGCCTTTAAAGTTTTATTCCAAATTATATCTCTAGTAAATTGTAGGTATTGACTTGAATGACCTTAGATGATTTCTGTAAGTCCTTGTGTATTGATCACGCTAGATTATCAGTGAACAGATGAAAAGACATTGATTTAAATCCAGAACATCAATTTGTAGCAGACATGAAAAATTTCTTATCAAAGTTGTCAACCAAGTAGTTCCTGAATGATCAAACTCGAGAGACAAATGTGTATTGAACAACAACGGTTTAGCATTATGCAGTCTCCAGTATGCTCCAGCATGAACAGTGTACATCTATCTGACATAGTAACCTATTCTTTCTTTTAAGAAGTTTATCCTGCTCTGTCAGTCACAAATTTGAAATGGGAGCATAGGGGAAAATTCTCCTGATAAAATCAGTTATATCCTCATTTTGTTACACTTAAAATATCGGAGAATACTTTTTTCTCCTATTTCTTCCTTCTACCATATAATTTATGTATTGTATTTCCTCCATTTGAAAAGTCTGCAGACCTCCTTGCAGAAAAACTACCGTCGAACTTTGGCTGTACTTCTTGCAACTGTAGAAGCACATTACTTAGGTATCAGGCTTGATACAATGTAATTTTACACACTTTGATGCAGATATCCTTCTACCGCCAACGTCACAGTGAAGAGCAAAAAGTGTAACAGTGATTATACTCACTGGTCTTTGATTTGGCCCTTTTATTAAGGCTTAAGTTTCTTTCAGTTAATACAGAAAACAACCTCACAGAAGCCATAGAACTTTAATAAATAATTATAATAAATTCAGAGACTCTTAAATGAAAAATATTATGAGAGAGCAACACACTATTTATTATTAATTGCATATTTTTCCACTTAGGCCTGTGGCAAAAAAGAAGCTACATAGGCTTATTTTGTCATTAATTCCTTTTTATTTTCATGGAAACAATTTGTTCAAACTATTACTTAATTATATTTTATCCATCTCAGGAGATTTATTTTCCTGCTTGGCAATTTCTCTGGCACTAGTTTTTGAAAAGTGATGTATTATGGAGACCTCCTGAAAGAGAAGAAAAAGTAACAGCTCTCCTCAGAAACTCAAGAAAAGTACACATACATTGAAAGAGATGAGCAAGAAAATTAATTTGTTTTTTAAATGAGCAAATCATCAGTCAAGCAAGGTTCTTATTTAAAAGAGATATACTTCACAAAGATGATATAAGTATTAATGAAACTTCTAATGAGACACAGGAAATTCAAGAAATGAGTAAAGAACTTTCGTTGTGTATTTGGTTTTCTATGTTTAAATGGTGGCATATTTTCCCAATTGATTTTTGATGTAATTTTGGATTTGTAATTTAGTCAAAGTAAACTTACAAATAGCTAAAGAGGAAAAAAAAATATCTTCTTTCCAGAAATCTAATAGCCCCTCATCATCCTGATGTCAATCTGCAACCTGAAGGCTTGCCCTTTCTCCCTCTTTGGGAGAAAAAGGTTTTGGACTGGCAATTAAAAAAGCATCATTTTTTCAGTTGAAACAACCATAAATACAGAAATCAAGAGGAAAACTACCCAGAAACTTCAAAGAGAGCTAATCAGCAATTTCCAGATATCAGATTAAAAAATTAAGTTCATACTTGGATTTTTATTAATAAATGATGACCAATGAAGAAAAGGCAAGATAATCCAGAAGAATGAGACTAGGGAAAATATCCAACCGCCGATAGTTCAAAAATCCAAATAATGTGGATGGGGGAGAACAGAGAGAGAATCCTTCATCCTGGATCTCTGAAAGGACAGACAAAGGAAATCCATGGGATTATCTTTGCTCAGGGACCAGGGAGTACCTGGTGGGTGATGTGGGAAGATGGGGAGACCCTCAAGGAGATCTAACCTTGGGAGAAAAATAATCTGCGTTCTAAATTGGATGTTGCAAGAACTAAAGTAACAGGACAATGAAGAGCAAATTCTGAGGAGCAAAGAATGTGTGACAATAACCCGAGCCAGGGTATTTGTTCCCAATGATTGATGGTGTTGTTTCTCTTGTCCTGAGTACCCATCCCAATGGAATGGAGCCCAAGATCTGGAGGGATCTGTGAAAACGCAGAAGGTAGTCAGATATGGGACCTTAGTGTAATGCAAATGGTATGGAATAAGGGGCGGAGATTATACTGAGTCTGGCTGAGATGCTGTTCATTCCCCCAGAGTAGCCTTCACAGTGCTGTGCTTTGCATTGGTAGCCAGGAGAGCATTGATAACACACCGGTGTTATGGCTACTGCTGAGCACAGCACCAACACTGTAACATTCCTTCTGGGAGGGGACACAAGTAGGCCAAGTGACCCAAACTGACCAATGGGATATTCCATATTACATGACATCAGCTCAGATATAAAAGCTAAGGCAAGGAGCAGAAAAGTGGGCATTCATTGTGATGCTCTGAGACATGGTGAAGGAAAAAAATGCAGGCCTATTTAGCGAATAAGATAAGAAGAGCAAGTCCTTTAATTAGGCCCTCAGGTCCAGGGGAATACACACGATATGCGTGCACCCAGGCAGTGGTTCTACAATTTTATAATATGGTCTGTCCAACCCCACAGATATCCATCCCCCAGTTCCTCCTGGTTCTGCACCTCTACATGTTTCTTTGGGAATTGTGTCTGGGGTCTTTGGGACCCCTTCTTCCTCATCTTCATCTTCTTCACAGCACGTACAGTCCTTGGAACTCCTCCAGCGTTCTAGTCTTGAAGGTTGCCTTGTCTGTCATGGTATCTTGTTGTTCAGGCCTAAGGTGCAATGTTCTTAAATGGAGGTATTTTTCTACAGTTCTACCTTGAAGAGAAGTCTAAACACACTAAAGGAATTTAGAGGGTTTTATATGAAAGGGGTAATAGGGTTAGGTATATGTAAACAACTGTGCTAAATTGTGCTATATCATACAGCTACATTAAAATCTACATTTACTTCTCAATTTCTTCTAAAATCTACAAAAAGCTAAAAAATCCAAAAAGTTCAAAGGTATTAATTGTCTCCAGTGACTGCCTGCCGAGGAACTGTTATGTGTGCTGAAGCCTTTCTTCTCGGAAGTGGCCGTCCATCGCTGCTGATGAGAAGTAGGGAATAAACCATGTTATCTTTTGCTTCACTTTTGCACACACAAGCTTTTACTTTGCTTTTTCTTTAAATAAACTGCCTAAATCCAACCCATGAGTTGTTTTCCATCTTACTCTCTCCCCTGTCCAGCTGGGAAGCAGAGTGATAGAGTGGCTGGTTGGGCACCTGGCTTCCAGCCAAAGTCAACCCACCACAATCATAAATAAAGCATATTACTTGTAACGTAGGAACACTGAAATTATTTGATTGAGAGTCAAAGGATGCAAGTAATAATTTAATTTGAAACAATGACAGAAAAATATTTATAGTATAATAAGAGAAAAGATGCCATGTTCTAAAATTTAACATATTATTAAAGATTTTTGCAGTCTTAGCATAGACTGTTGTGAATCTGTCTAGATATAAATAGATAGAGAATTGTGATCCTGCAGTTTTAATGCTAACTCAACAAAAGTTAAGGTCAACAGAACTCAACCATATGGTATTTATCAAGTAAGTTAATTTTACTGCATGTGATCATATGATTTTACTTTTGCTTAGACTTCTTATAACTCATGTATTTTTCCTTTTCAATTACTGAAGGTAATTTAATAATTCTGTCTTTTAAACAAAAACCAGTTACTTCCCAAATGCCAAAGAATTGCTCTGGCAGCCTAAAAACGGGGTAGAATGGCTGAAGATGTTAATCTGAAAATTTTACTGTGGGAATTTAGATCATTTCATGAAGTTTATTTTGTGCCATGTGGGAAACCAAAAGGTACACTAAAACTTGTGTTGGTTGTGATTAATGCTTAATTCTAGTAAATTTAAAATCTGTGTGCTCAGCACCTTTTGATCTATTGATCTTTCTATTTTATACACTAAGAAAGGAGTGTTTAAATTCATTTAGAAAGTATTGTCCTCTAAATTTTTTTCTGTTGTATAAGCATGTAGTAACACAGATTTTCAGAGGTGAATGAACTGATGTGAAATATTAACTCAAATATTTTGTATACCAAAATAGCAACAGAAGACTCCCATTTGTTGACCATTCATTCATAAAACAAGCTTGTTCTACTATGTCATATTAGACTAGAAGAATCTTTTAGAGAATATTATAAAATTATAAAATAATAACAAAAAGACAATCTAAATATTTCATGAGTACAGGGGAATGTGGCCAAAATTATGAGTAATATATTAGGATTTCCATTGTTATATAAATCAGAGTTCTTGAGACATGTAAAATGAATGAAATGTAAACTAGAGCTCCAAATGTGAATAGTTCCTTCTCAAAAATTCATTTGCAGAGTCATACCTAGGAAATTTACATTCATAGAAAAGTTGTGGCACAGGAACAATCCCCTACAGTAACTGAATACACTTATTTTTCAGTTGTTCCTTTTATTACCAGAAAGTTTTGTTCTTGGTTTGTTCCTTCTGTTTTTAATGGAAACCTTAAGGAAGGTCAGACCTTCAAGAACAGAAACCTGTCAAAGCAGGCCATGTGTGAGACAGACTTGGCAATGCTTCTTAACAGGATTTTGGCTCTAAAAATGTGTAAGAGATTATGCAAAGGCAGTGCAATACTGCAGAATTTACCTCAAATCTTCTCTTCAGCTGTTTGTCTCCAGTCATTGTAACAGATCACTTTCCTCACTATTCCTGCGTGAGTCCTTCCCAGTGACTAATTCCATCTAAAAAATGTTCCCAGTATTTCCTGGTATAGTCACAGTGCCCCCGTTTGCAGATATTTGGCTTTATAATACTGGAAAATTCCAATATTGTGTATCAGATATAGCCATGAGATTTGTCTCTATTGTAAGAAAATGTTTTCTCTTTTCTGTGGTGAGTCAGATCATGATTGCTCTTGTTGCTCATCTTTTTTTCTCAAGAGCAAAGAAACTCATCTTTCTTGACTACCTCATCATTCCTGACTTCTTTCTGTCAGGTATTATCACCTGTTTTTCTTTTTTTTTTTCTGTTATTCCATTGCCATTTAAATACTTTTATATGATTCAGCTGCAATTCCATTATCATAGGCAACAGAAAATTTCTTTGTTGACTTCTAGCAGAATGGTTCTCAGTTATTTGCACACTTGTCAACCCGTCCTTCCTTGTTTGTTCATTAAACTATCAGATTTATTATTTTAAATTTCATTTAAAAGAGAAAGACATTCAACTCTGTCCCCATCATCCCTAATACAATACATCAACTCCTGAATTGTCATGAATTTATGAAGAATCAAGCTTTCTCAAAGTGGTTCAGAACCTGCATATGATTTCAGCAGAAGAGAATTTCTGTGTACTAATAGAAATCTTTGTAGATCTAATATCTTGTATATAATGACCAGATCCATATGGGATAATGACAGCAGAAAGAGGGAAGCTTTGAACAGAAGAACAAGCAGAATAAAGAATTGGTGTTTCTTACAATGGAAGAAACACAATACAAATGCCTTAGTGATGAGTTCACCCTCCTTTTCTTTAACTTTTATTGCTGAGCATGACATAATTTGGTATGGAATATCTCTTGATCAGCCTGGGTCACCTGTCCTCCCTTTATCCTCTCCCAGCCTCTTTCTATCCCCAACCTACTGGCCTTCATGGAATGTGGGAGGAACAGACTTGATGCTGTGGAAACAGTGCTCTCCAGTAGTGTGTACTTTTGTCTCATCAACACCTTTCTAGCAAATACAAAGCATAACACCACAAGGGCTGCTATGGGAAAACTGATTCCATCTCAGCCAGATCCAATACAATCTCCATACTTTACTCCATACCATTTGCATCATGTTTAGTCACACAATATTAATACATTTATATATCTTCTAGCCATCCTTTGTATCCAGTTCTCACAACTGAAATCCTTCTTCAGCAACACAAGTTATACTGCATACTTAAACCACCTTTATACCCAATATGTAGATTTATACATTCCCATTAAGTACTATCCCCTGTCCCCTAACAGATAGTTGTTATTATTATGCTGTTCCTTGGATTTTCTCCACTCCTAATGTTTATAAAAACAGGCTATGACTTGGGCCCTATGAGTCAAGATGGGTGCTCAGGACAGGAGAGCAGCGTCTTTGAATGTCAAACACCAGTATCACTTCAGTTTGGGTCATTGTTACACTTGCCTGGTTCTCATGAAGCTCACTATTTTGTCAGTTCAGGTCATTCCTGCTATATTACCTTCTACAAGATCTAACTCACATCACAATTATTCCCCCTATGAGACACATGATGGTCTCCCCATTCTTACACATTACCCACTAAGTACATCCACATCCTGGAGGGAAAAGAATCCCACAAATATGCTTGCCTTTTCCCAAGAGAGGAGCAATCCACACCGCCTTACCCTGTCACTTCCCTGTGTGCATTATGAGGACTTTATCTCTTCCCACAGTATGTAGGGGTTTTGTTTGGGCAGGACACAATTTTGTATTCTGTTGTAACTATGGTAGTTGTGGAACTTGGAGTCTCAAAAATAAGTGTCCTACATATGGCAATGACTGCAGATCTGCTACACAGATGGGCATGCTGCAAAATTATGCAAAGAAATAACGTGCATACAGCCACAGAAGTTGAAATTGAATTATGGCAGCAGAAGAGCCACCTATTCAAACTATGCCTAATGTAAACAATAAAGATATCAATAAACTTCAGATAGACATCCAATGTTCCTGTCAGAAGATATGTACGACAATAAACATGTATAAACCCAGAAAGGAAGGTGAGGTAAAACAATCAGAACAACAAAAATCACCACCAAAATACAACCACCAGTATTCAGCTTACTGTATCTTTAGAATAGAAGTTGTCACAGCACCAAGTTGGGCAGAGTTCAAGAAGCATTTAGACAGTATTGTCAGGCACAAGATGTGACTCTTGGGGATGGTCCTGTGCAGGGCTAAGGGCTGGACTCAATGATCATTGTGGGTCCCTTGAAAGTCAGTATGTTCTGTGACTCTGTGATTCTGTGATGTGAAAGTCAGGAGCTAAGAAAAATCATTCTGGAGCAGGAGGTTAGAGAACAGGCATCCTGAGACAGGGCTAAAGTTTCTAACTATGTGGAGGTTTTAAAAGGCTCTGGCATCCTATAGGGCTTATTATGGATACCACTACAATTACAGCTCCCCCTCAAATTATGATAAAAGGATGGAAAGTAGGATAAAGGATAAAAGAGGGAAAAGGCCCAATGTCTTAGGCACTGGTCCTTCCATGTTTTCTGCAGACCTGTGAAATTTGCCTCCATTCCTTGAAGGAATCTCATCTTCATGCCTTTTCTTCCACTTTTTATATCTAAGACATCTATAATACGGGCAAGGACTGTGTTACACTATGTGAATGTCTCATGTGAAGTACAACAGAGCCCAGATGCTAAACCAATACTGCTAGAATATTTTTATTATCTGAGAAATTGTAATTATACATGTAAAAACATGAACATCCTAATGTGCCATCTTAGTGATGCACAGAAATGCACGGGTAGAGAGAGTGGATGTCTCATGAACTTGAATGACACTAAAACGTGGATTACAGGGTCTTTCGTATAGATTGATGATGACCATCTGACCAGCCTCATTATCCAAATGAAAAGGTTAAATACATTTCCTACCATGTGGTGGTCTACATGAGGGAAAACAAGCAATGCTTGTTCTTTCCACATTAAAGCAATCAGTGAACAAAACATAGAAAGATGCCATTTAATAGGCAATTGGAAATAGCAATAAAATAATTCTCCCTTTTTGTGGAATTCAAGCAATCTTGAATTGTCTGTGCAGGGACATAGCTGCAGTTAGAAGAAAAATAATAAATATCTCTGCTGAACTGATAAGCTGATAGGAGAAAAGATATGGACTGGAACTCTCTCATGCTAGAAAATATTGAACCTACTTTTTTCACTTGAGTGAGTGCTTTTATATAAAAAGTACCATTGATGCCACAGCATTCCTCCACAGTCTTAAATAAGATTAGCAATGGAAGTATAAGTTATGTAGCACCCATTACTGTTAAGTGTTTGTGCTCAGGGAGTATCTATTACATTGAGTGCCTCCACCTGTGGAATCCAAATTAGATTCTGATGGGACAGAACTCGTGAGCATATGCATAGACAAAAGCAAAAATCTAGACAAACAGAAAATTTTAAATTAAGATAAATAAATATAGATTCCTCCGGTTCTGACTGCAGATAAGGAGAGAATTTCAAAATATTTTTTTTGTTTAGGCCTCTCAGTACTGCCTGTGATCCTTTATTGTTCCCAGCTCTAAGTGCAGGCTTTCAACAGGTGCTTTTTATGGAATACCATGGAAAATGATCACTGTATATCTTGCAGAGCCACGTGCCAGGCTGAGGCATGATGTGGCAAATTTCAATACGTTACATTTCTTGAAAAAACATGGGAAGGGTGTATGAGATGCAAGTAGAACATATAAATAAAATAAAATATGTGTATACTTCAGACAGTACAAATATGCTCCATCTCACTTATCTAAATATCAAATATCTAAAAGTGTGTAACAGAGTCACAGAATAAGTTGAATTGGAAGGGACCCACAAGGATTATAGAGTCCAGTTTTTAGTCTCACACAGGCCCATCCCCAAGAGTCACACCTTCTGCCCCAGAGCATTGTCCAAATGCTTCTTGAACTCTGTCAGGCTTGGTGCTGTGACCACTTCCCTGGGAGCCTGTTCCCAAACTCAAGCACCCTCTGGGTGAAGAGCCTTTTCCTAATATCCAAATATGACTATATTTATCCTTGTTCCTTTTTCAGTCAATAGAGATAAATAAAGGAATCCAGAAGGTCCAACTTGGTTCATGTTAGTTATGTATTTTATGTTAAAATCAATCACCTTCTACAACTGTCTTTTTCCTGCCTATGATTTTGAGTGTGTTACCCGATCAGACTTAAACAATTCAAAGTTAAAAATCTCAATTTGGGTAGAAAAATTCAACCTTATATGTAATCCTGATGAAAGGAAAAGAGTAAAATGCTGCTGAAAGACATTTACTAATTGCTAAAACAAATTCAAGATTCTTATTCTTAGCCAAAAGAACTTATTTTCGAATAGTTCACACAGATATAGTTTCAATTGCATGCTTATTGTTTCTTGTAGGATGCAATTTTGTTTTATTACCAGTAACAGAAAAGCTATTTCAGCTGTGTCAGTGTGGAACATCAGTGTCATCTGAAATCTAGTGACCTGTTAAATGCAGATATTTGCATAGAGGTTGTCTACCCCCTACCCACATACACGCTTTCCTGACTGTATACCTTACAGGAAAACACTAAATATGGGAGTGTTTAGTGTTTTCTGTTGTTTTTCATTTTTAAATTGTATGATTAACAAAGGTTCTGATTTTCTGTTTTGTAGCTTTTTCTTAGTTTTCTGGCACATTACAGTGCAGAAATGTTTGGTGTACTCACTGTATCCAGAAAACAGCAACAAAGGAGGAAATGGAGAATGTTAATGGATATTGTTTCCAAGGAAACAAAGCACTGGAGAATATAAGAAAGCCAAGAAGGATGTAGTGTTGGGTTTTTTTTCTCCAAGAAAACAAGGGAATAGAGGAAATGGAAAAGCTAATGAATAATTGAGTTAGGTAAATAGCAATCCATTGAAAAGATTATTGTATCAAAATTCTTTAAATGCTATCACATGGATGGCTTTGCCTTATTTTCAAACCCTGCCTTAACTTCATCTTTTTGTTCTTCCACAGCGCTTCACATTGTGAAAAGAGAAATGCCATTCACTGCTTATGATGTAATGCTTAACAATACATGCTTTTTATTTGAGACATTATCCATGAGTATACTTTTTAATTTTTGAAACTAAATCCTGAAGGAATAGGAAAGGGTTCCAGCATATTTAATGGGACACTGGGGGCTGCTTAGGGGAGCAGGGTGGGGAGAGTAAGGGGAAAAAATCCAAGTCTAATACACTTTTCAGATATCCCTGGTTCAAATAAAAGTCAAAAAATATTTTCAGCCTACACTAACAGGTTTATGTCTCAAGATTAACACAGGTATTGATGTTTTACTATCAAATAGATACATGTTATGTCATCTTAACACCCAGAAGCTCAGAGCTTAACAATTTTAGCAATCAGGTTTCCAGTTTCTGGACCAACAACAAAGTGTAACATTAGGAACCTGGACTGGCTTGAGGCACATAGTTAGGACAATGATCTGCTCCCAGTCCCAAAGAAAGCAGGGGGGTCTGAGATGAACCATGAGACGCCAGTGAAAGAAACGAGAAAATGGCTGCATTTAAAGATGTAAGGTGATTTGGAGATACATAAGTAACTCCTGAGTGAAAAAGGGCAGCAATAGTAGGTAATAGGCATGCCTAGGTTTCCCTCTCAATTTTTATGTGTTGTTTGCAAATAATTTCACTAAAGACAAGTCTGACGTGACTGACTGAGCAACAGATTAGATTTGACATATATATATATAAATATGTACTGTATTTTATTATTTGGAGGAAGTTTAAGTAAGAAGCAAGCTATTCCTTAAGATATTTTAAGATGTGTTTATTACATTCATCACATGCCAAAGGGAATTTTTGTGTGGTACAGTCCTGGTGGCAAGCTGAACTGCACAGAAGGTGGCAGAAGAAAGTCTTCAAAGATGAACAATGAGAGNCCAACCCCAGACCCCCCCCCCCGCCGCCCCCCCCCCCCAAAAAAAGAAATGTTGTGGAAGAGCAAATAGTGATGGAGGCTTTCTGAGATCCTGAGCTAAAGCTGAAAAAGTGAAGAATTTAACCATGGTGAGACAATGAACTGTGACTGTGTTCAAGATGTTTTCACATTCTCCATTTTTTAAAAAAAACCTTAAAGTTGATAGAAGCATGCAAGATAAAGGAAAGTACACTCTGGGACAATAGAAAAGTAGAAATGTATATTTATTTTAGATTCTGCTAGACAACATTTTCATGTTTAAGTCATGCTTGTTTATAATGCCTATGTGCTTGTAATGTATGAGCTTAAAAGACAACAGGACCAAACAGAAAAATGGGAAGAAAATATTTTATGTCATTATCAGAGCATGTATCTAGTAATAATTCTTACACACTTTTCTTAACATATTTATTTCAATGGATAAAGTTATCTTGACTCAATAGAAGACTTTCTCTGGGAAAGTATGTTGAGGTTTGGAGAATTCATTTGGAAGCGATTACCAAAGTTTTGAATGCTGAATAGTTGAAACCCAATGAAAAGATGAATGTAGATTGTTTTATGAGAAATTCAATAGAGTCGGTATGTGTGCTCCAGAAGTTTTACATTAGGAAATGGTATAATGTTCTACCTTCAAATAGAAATTTTTTCAGCTTCTCAAAATATATGGGATTTATTATGTCTATATGTACACTATAAGTGCAAAGGTAGAGATAATATTTTTTAGTACAGTGATGTATGTTATAAAGACTTGGAAAGATTATGTTAAAGATGACTTTCAAATTAAAATTTAACTAAAAAATCTTTCCTTTTCAGTTTATTTCCATTTATTTCCATTTAAAAAAGGCATATTGGAATTTAGAAAAGCCAATAAGTAGAATAATTCAAATGATATGTTAAATGGTTGAGGATATTAGAAAAAATATGTTTTATTAAAAAAAAAGACAATTTCTCCTATGAAACATTGCTCTTTCGGTGTCTTTTTTTTTAATCTTGTGTAGTAACTCTCTTCTTCTACGGAAATTATTTTTATTTCATCAGTGATGTCTTCTATTTCTCATAATATAAAAAGACTGTCTCCTCAAATTATATCAGCTACCAGGTTAGTTACCTGACTGCAATATTCATATCTTCTTTTTGTCATCATGACCCACTCTGATAAGGATTACTGACTTTTGATTACATTTCCAAGTTTTAAATAGAAGTCTGTAGAGAATCAATTTTTAAAAAAATTAATGAATATCCAAAATGGTTACAAGTTATTTAAGATGATATTAGAGCATCCACTTTACTGTTTCTTTCATATTTAAACAAGAATAGAAAATCTGATTTAAAAAGATTGCTAGTCATAATCGTATTTTTTCGTGTTATTCCTGAAATAGAGTGTTTGTTTTAGTTCTCTGGTAATGAGAAAATATCTTTTGTCCCACTCCTATTTTCAAAGGCTGCCTTATTGGGTTGTATAGTGTGCAGACTCACGTTTCAAAACGAATCATTCATCCTCAAAGCTGCCACAAGTGGATTTAAAAAGGCAATATATTTAAAAATAACAGTCACAGATGCTCACCTAATGAAGGAAGACTCATAGTTTGCACTTTAAAGTGTACTGATTGATGTGTGCTCTCATGGAAGTCCGTGAGATAAATCCTGAGAGCACAGAAAGCACTGTGAATGTTGCTTCCACAGAAAGAAATATGTGTGGTGCACTGCTTGTTTCTGATGTTGCAACCTTTCCTCTTCACAGTAAATATTTGTTGTTTTGTGAGAAAAAATGAGAGGAAAGGATCACTGGTGGAGCAGAAGGCAGTGCTGGTTCTTGGTTCCCGTGGGTATTGAGAATATTTGGGCTGGCATGTTTGTGGTGGGTTCCACAAGAAAAACTGGAGGAAAAACTTTAAGTTTATACAAATATTCAGAGTTAAGGTTCTTAAATTTACACAACCAATTAAAATATTTGGGGGAAGAAAAAGAGTTTCCTAATTCAGACTGAATATTTAAGATCTGTATTTAAAAGTCATTATAACAGGCACAGAGATAAAATAGACATTGGCAGGCCCTTATGGACATATACAGATATTTTATTTTAATGGTTAAACCAGGTTCTAAAATAAGCAAAAACAGAAATGAAATTTCTTTTTTTTTTTTTTAACTTAAATTTCTATGCAGGATATTCTGTTCTGAGTTCACCAGCAGAAACTCAAACTCAGTGGATTTTTAAATCTTTTCTTCTAAAAAAATTGCAGTGTTAACAAACAAATGTATCAGACTAAACATGGTGAAATAAACAATATGTGAAATCAGTCCTTGTCAATAGATTCACTAAAGAAATTAAATTGGAAGAGCTTTGAGTTAAGGCTTTGTAAATCCCAGATAAACAACACAGTTTCATAACTCTTCTAATAGAGGGGTATCCACAGCTTCACTGGGCAACTTGGTTTGGTGTCTCACCAGACGTATCAAAATGAATTTCTTCCTTATATTTAATCTAAATTTATGCTCTCAGAGTTTAAAACCATTGTCCCTGCCCCATCACCACAGGCCTTGGTAAAATATCTCTCTCCAACTCTCTTTTAAGCCCTGTTTAAGTCCTGAAAGGACATAATAAGTTCACCCTTGGAATCTTTCATTCTCCAGGCTAAACAAGCCCCTCTCTCTTACCCTTTCTCACAGAAGATGTTCTCCAGTGCTGACCATTTTTGCAGACCTGTTCTAGACCTCTTCTAGACAGGTTGAAGCTCTTCTTGTGCTGGGGATGCCAGAACTAGATGAAGTGTTCCAAGTGGGGTCTCATGTTATTTACTTAGTTAAAATGTTTAATAAGCCAGTAATTTTGGTTCTGGTGTAAAAGAAAAAAACACAATAAAATACACTTCAGAAAATCTGACGTGTGTCTGGATTTTATATTACCACTGAGTAAATATCGCATTTTCTCCATCATCTGGAGAAAGTTCCCTATCTAAGTGGAGGGCAAGAAGGTGTATAGTCTCTTTCGCCAAAAACCTGTCATGCATATAGTTTTTAGCAAGAGGAAGCTAAATATTCAAACAGAAAAGGTGTTACTGCAGTAATAGCCCTCTCTTTCCTCCCACATTTGCCTCTTCCTCAAAATAGATATGTAGATTTGGAAAAAACTCCATTTGCTTCTGTTCATCACAGAACATTAAAATGTCTGTGTCTGAAATGCTAGCATTTGAAGATACTGTTTTTGGATATAGGGGCTAAAGGGAAGTGATGATAGGTTGGATATGAATGATACTGCCCAGAGCACCTGCTGTCTCTTAGAAGTGAAAACACATAGCACAATTTTCCAAGACTATGTCTTCCAAAAACATTAGTTAGTAAAATCAGCTATGGTATGACATGTAAGCGTAATATAGAGTGAAAAAGGTGGAGTTGGAGCGGGTTTCCTCACCCTGCTGACTCAGGGAATGTTTGGTAGAGAGATCTCGGCCTTCTTGGAAGAATGAAAGGAACAGTATTCCCTTCTTTTTATTTACACTCCTGTGTAAAATATTTCTTCAATATAATTCTGGCTTTAAAATTTTTGCAATAACTCTCATGAGAAAACATGTTGCCCTTCTCGTCTTTTCCCCAGTTAGTTTAGACATCTCGAAGTAGTACAAAGATGACAGGGATGGGGATACAAACAGGACTTAATACTTTTTAACAATGTAGCATTTTTTATTTGGAAAAAAATTCAAGTCCTTTCCTGTTAGTCATAAGAGAGAGGACCAAAAAAGTTTAAAACTCATGTGTCAATGTCTGAACAGCATCATTTTTCATAAGATAGTTTTCTGTCACTTAAAATGCTTCCGAAAGAAGAGTAGATGCACAGCACATTCCTTCCCTTGAATAAAAGAGAAAGCTTTAGGTCTGGGGGAAATGTGAGTGGGGGAGTAAGTGACTTAGCAAGGTCTGACTTTAATCTTTTTAGAAGTGCTTGAAAAAATTCTAAAATAATTTATTAATATCAAAGAGATACATTAGTTTCTCCCCCATGGCAAGCTGAACAGCACCTCTTACTGAACAATAAATGCTGGAGATCAGCAGCTGAGGTTAAAAATCTTTTTTTTCCACAAATATCAGTTGTGACTATTATAGAGCAAATAATTAGTCAGTTAACAGAATTATTTAGAGAAAATAAGAGCAACATTTAAAAAACACCTCTCCATAATTAATGTAGCAAGTCCATCTGGATGTACCAATCAGAATTCCATTTTTATTAGCAAAAGGTGTTCTGCAAACATATGGGTATTTGTTTATTTTATTTCTCATTTCCTTTAGTTGTTGTTCAAGATCAGTGGTCACATCAGTGAATACTGCAGTGCAGACTGATGAATAGCACTCCTTAATTGTCTAAGGCTTTTGTAACTGGGATCCCATTTCATTGAAATCAGGAGACTTCCTGTGTTTTGTAATAGTTTGTCAGATATGCAACCAAGTAAAACAGCAAGATAGCATGTATTAAGCTGAGTAACACCTACACAATGTATGTAGGATCCAGAGAAAGCATCTGAACTACTTTAATCTTGTAAGGAATATACAGACATTTTAAAAAGTTAAGTGGAAATACTATATTATGTTATATTCATTTAACAGTTTTGATACCATTTTAATGTTATTGTATTAAACTATTACCACTTGGGTATAAATCCATATGTGAATGTGGATGTATCCTTGGCTCAATTTGGCAATTCACATTGCATATTCTTTCCTCCCCAGAGGTACTAAGATTGCCCAAGCATTTTAAATGTAAGTCAGGGTGGCAGTTAGAGTGTTTCTCCAAAGAGAATATTCTCCAATATTTATCTCAGGATGCTACTCTAAAGAGAAATTTTGATTCAGTAATTTCATCTTTGAAAATTGTACGGTTCTTACAACAAGATCTGTTTTGTTGACATTAAATAATTAAATTATTTTTTATCTAGTTTATTTTAAACATAATTCTCTAAAATTCAATCTTAGCCATTTCATGGATTTAATGACTTGGCTAACTGTCCAGCAACAGAGTGAAGAAAGAAAGGCTCAGTCTTCCAGCTACATGTACATAAATGAACCCAAGTGTTTTTCAGAAACTCTGTTAATTTATGTTTAAATATACCTGGAATCAATCAAAGAAATAACATGATCTAGACCCTTCTTGACATCTCAGAAGCTGTTGAATGATATAAGTATTCCCGCTTCTGCCTTCTTTCCTACGTCTTCATTTTTTATATAAAACCAAATTTTTAGACTACTTGTTTTGGCTAATTTATATTTTCAATATTGACACCTGCTTGATTGGCACGGTATTTCATTAACTGCTGTTCTGTGATAACTGCCTACAATGTTGTTTATATAACACCTCTGCTGTGATGACTGCTATGCTTGAAGTAACTAGAGCAGAAATTTAGTAAAAGTTCAATACAGAGCTGAGCAATTTAAAGCCAGATTGCACTGTAAGCTGAAAGATTGTAAGCGCTCTTTATGTGCAACTCAGGCTGCCTTCTTTGAAGTGGAATCCTATCAAGAAAAGCCCTCAAGGCCTTGTCAACAGAGGAGATTGACTGTGGTCTGGTAGATTATTTAAAAGCCATTATTTGGGAAGGATTTTTGATAGAATTCGCATTGTCTCTTTGAAATATGTGTATTTTTAAAACATTACAATTTTACAATTATTGTTGTTAAACAAAACAGGTTTTTAGTATTGAAATCTTGAAGGTTTTAATTTTCATTGTCAGTTACATGATAGTGCACAAACTGGGATAAAGACACTGTTGGACACAATTGTACAGAATCCCATAAACTGCAGTAGGCAGAACACAGCCTGTTTGCAGGACAGAGAGGTTGGATCGAGTAACAGAATGTCTGCAGGCTTTTTAAAAATGGTGACAAACTCAACCCTTCTTAAGGCTCAGGAAAAAAATAATCTTGCAATTCTGTGGGAATATGAAATTAGAAATTGAAAAAAGACATGATATAGTAATTTATTAATTCTAAAATTGGACAATGAGAGTTGTTCCTGTTGTAAGAGAAATTAGTGGTGTTTGTTGTTTTTCTCCACAGCTTTTTTTGATTGTTAATCAGTATAAACAGCTTATTTGTCTTTTACTTTAACAGAAGGTGAAATAAATCCCAAGCCAGGAGGAAGTTCTGCAATGGTTACTATTCACCAGAGAGACCAGGCACAAAATTGCTGAAGAGTTTATCATAGAATCAACTGGGAGGATCACCTCTGAGATGCATCAAGTCCAATCCTTGATCCCACACTGCCGTGGTTACTAGACCATGGCACTAAGTGACACGTACAGTCTCATCTCAAAAACATCCAGGGACAGTGAATCCACCACTTCCCTGGGCAGCCCATTCCAATGTCTGATCACTCTCTCTGCAAAAAACTTCTTCCTAATATCTAACCTAAACGTCCCCTGGCACAGCTTAAGATAATGCCCTCTTGTCCTACTGCTGCTTGCCTGGGAGAAGAGACTGATGCCCATCTAGCTACAACCTGCTTTCAGGGAGAGTGATGAGGTCTCCCTTGAACCTCCTCTTCTCCAAGCTAAAC
>VYXB01007423.1:6709-39802 GCA_013397135.1 Pachyramphus minor | reverse complement strand
CAGGCCAGGATGCCATTGGCCTTCTTGGCCACCTGGGCACACTGCTGTCTCATGTCCATCTTCCTGTCAGTCCAAACTCCCAGGTCCCTTTTTGTTGTGGCCGAAGTGCAGGACCCTGTACTAGGCCTTCTTGACCCTCACCCCGTTGGAATCAGCCCATCTCTCCAGGTTGTCCAGGTCCACCTGCAGAGCCCTCCTGCCTTCCAGTAAGTCAACACTCCCCCCACAGCTTGGTGTCATCTGCAAATTTACTAATGGTACACTCAATCCCCACATGCAGATCATCTCTAAAGATATTAAACAGGACTGGACCCAGCACTGACCCCTGAGGAACACCACCAGTGACCGGCTGCCAGCTGGATGCAGCCCCGTTCACCAGCACTCTCTGGGCCTGGCCCTCCAGCCAGTTCCTAACCCAGCACAGAGTGCCCCTGTCCAAGCCATGGGCTGCCAGCTTTTTCAGGAGTATATTATGGGAGACAGCGTCAAAGGCTTTGCTGAAATCCAGATAGACCACATCCACAGCCTTCCCCTCATCCATCAGGCGGGACACCTGATCATAGAAGGAGAACAGGTTGGTCAGATAGGACCTGCCCTCCCTAAACCCGTGCTGGCTGGGTCTGATCCCTTGTCCATCTTGTAGGTGCCGTGTGATTGCACTTAGGATCATCTGCTCCATGACCTTGAGGTCAGGGTGATGGTTCTGTAGTTTCCAAGGGTCCTCCTTGCAGCCGTTTTTGTGGATGGGCGTGACATTCGCCAGCTTCCAGTCATCTGGGACCTCCCCTGTGAGGGACTCACCTTTGAGCTCTGTCTTTCCCTCAGCAGTGGTGTGTTCCTCAGGTACCTTTTTTGATAAATAATGCACCCTTTAGAATTCTAAAGACATCCCAACTCTCAAAATAGGAGTCACTTCAAATAGGATGAGGAGCTTATGTTCAGCTGTTCTGCAGCATAAAAAAAAATTTCAAATAGATACTGTTATAACCATGGACTACATTGCAGTCTTCTTCAGTGTTCTCCATGCAGAAAATATAAAGTTAAAAAAATTGAAACAATATTTTTAACAACCATCTACTAGAAGCCTACCCTTCAGTGTCCTCTGAGCAAGGATTTCCATGGTTAAGCCTTTCTAGGACAACTTAATGATGAGTTATTCTGTGAATAATACACATAATGTTTTATTACCCTCTCATAAATTAGCATACTACTAAGAACACCTCTTTTCACTCTCCTAAAATGTGGTGTTTTCAGCAGCAGTTTCTATAATGTCCTTTCAGAAAAATGTCTCTCATCATCACATCACAATTGATTTATAAATATGATACCACAATTGAATTACAAATTTGCAACAATTTTACCTAAAATTAAAAGTGGTATTTACTATGAATGTGGGTTGTGTACATAGCAATATGGTATGGAATTAAAGAACAGTGCAATGCTTATATTTGTGCTTTAGTTGTACAAAGGTCTCTTGGAGTGTGGTGCTGATCTGACTCTAGAGATTAAACTGTCTCTATATTAAATTATTATTTCCAACCAGTCCAAATATGAACAATTCAGATATTACTAAAAACTCTAACATTGGTAAATTGATGAAATGTTGTTGTAAAGAAACATGGCATAAATTATGTTACGCCTTGAAAACAAAATATTGAATAGCACTGCATTCAGTATAAAATACTGAGTGAATAACAGAATTCTTACTTACTCCTAGTTGTTATGCCCAGTCTTTTTAAAACAAAGCCAAACAAATTGCCTTATTTTATATACTACCTCTTTCCTTTCAAGACCAACAAGTTTTCTAGGAAACAGTGGGAACATCACCTTAGAATAATCTATTTTTAGTGTTAGAAAAGCTTCTCCATTGAAGGCAAGATACTCAAATTCTGACTTTTTCAGTAAAATAAATGTATTTTCATGAACCCTTTAAATAAGCATTGCAGTAGAAAACACAGCTTCTGGCTAATTGGATATAAATGGAAAATTGGTAGAAAGCTGGATGCATTGTTTTGAAGATGTTAGCATTTTTAATATGATTAGAAAAATATAATTATGCTAATGCAGCAAACCCTAAAACAGCTTTGAGTGTTTCTTTTGTCATGTATTCAATGTGAGTTATATTACTCAAATTTTATCCACATGAGGAGGATGCAAAAATAGCACAGCCTTGTTTGTAAATAAATCACTGTTCCATTTAAATTTCAATGTCTGAGGCTTTGAAACAGTTTTCATAGTCAAGTAGCCTTTGTAATTTTATCTAAATACATTTTTATTAACATTTTTTTTATCATTAAAATGAAGCTCCAGAGCTTTGTCCCTCAAAACTTGTTTTCTTCTCCAGAAAAAATAAAATTATATGAATTTGCAGTTCAAGTCTACCTCTCAGAGTATTTCATCCACAACTTCAAACAGTTCATAACGGGAATGCAGCATACAAGGAAAGACTTGTTTGGTAAAGTAAATAGAAATATATTCCACGTCTGTGTTTAAAGATTTGAACCAGTAAATAGGCATCTAGATGAGGCTGAAAATGTTGGTGTTATTTAAAAAACTCTACACTGTTTAGGGTAATCCATCTGATTTTCTCACTTCCTAAGTCAGGTGTATCACAACTGAGATCAACAAAGGCACCTTAGGAGAGATGATTAGGAGGACTTCACCTGTGAAGTTGTCCAACCTCTGTAATGCATGCCCTCCTTTGACACAATTTAGTCTAAACCAGGAAGGACTAATTCTGATTCTCATTGTCTTTTGGTAGGTAAAAGCAAGGAAAATGGCTATCAGATTTTGATTATCTGAGTCAAAGAAAAGCAAACTCCTTCCCACCCTCTCTATATCCTTTCCCTCCCTGTTCTGAGCTGGGTAGCTAAATCTTTCAAATACAATTAGTAACAAAGACCTTCTCTTGGAGGCAAAAATTTTCAACTTGGAAAGCAAAATGCAGGCAAACAAGATGCATAGCAAACAAGCTTTTTATGCTAATATTAAAGGGAAAAGCATGCATACTCACTTTATAAATACATACACAACCATACATGTATATTATTTGGATATAATACATGCACAGAGTTTTCATATATGTGTATGTACATGTATTTGTAGGTATAAAATAAATATATATATGTACATGTATATGCATGACATAATTGTTTGCATGCTCCAGGGAAACATGCATTTCCTTAGAAGCTGAGAACAAGTCAGTAAAGCTTTTCCTGGTTACAAGCTCTGAGTTCCCTGGTTTGCTGATGCTAACTTACACTGATAAATAATAATGCAATGATGGTGCCTGAAAATTAATGTTGTGTTTTTAAATTAAGTAATTTTGTGGAGACTTGAATCTTTTTTCTAAAAAAAAATAAATATTAAAATATCTGGTTTTGGACCTTTGGATTTAAACAATTGATGGAAGATTTTCCATTCCATAAGCTTCAGAAAAAGGCAGCAAAATGTGAAGAAAAATATATCCAGTTCTCCAACATAAAGCAGAGTAATTTCCTTGGAGTTTAGATTAACAGGAAATATCCACATACATCCAGAAGTGATATATTACAGTACTTTTCTGTGACTGACATGAAAAAAATACAATGTAAACTTTCTGGTTTATTCCCATAGGTGCAGGATAATTTGCTAATGTTTAACTGCTTTCTTTCAATTGATTCATCATATGATAGAAATGTGAAGTAGACTAAAACTGAAATTTTCTATTATTATATTAGCAATGTTAATAAAAGCAATGGTTTACTTCTGGCAATTTCTCCAAGTGAACACTTATTAAAGAGGATATAAAAGGCAACAGAAAGATGAGTAGAACTGATTAGATCATTGGTAAAAGTAAACTGTAATCCATTTTACCCATGATGGTACATAAAATAAAAGCAAAAGCCTTCAAAGGACTAAACAAAATGGAAGTTCATATGCTGCAGGAATAAATCAAGCCCCATACCAACCCTTCCATTCACTTTATTTGGACTTTTAGTCTTTTTTAATTTTTCAATATCTACTTGATTTGCAAAAGCCTTAGAGTTCCTTTGCCTCAAAGCCTTTCCCTGGTGCATAGATTTTGAAGGCCAGAAGAGTTTCCTCTACTAGGTTCTGCATGAAAACACCTCCAACAGTCTAGCAGTATATATTTCCAAAAGAAAATCAGTTAAAGATTTTGGAGCATTTTTAAATACAACAGCAGAGTTCTGCTCTTGAAACACGTGAGTTTGACATTTCTCTTTTTATATAGCAAGTGTAACAAACCCCCTTCAGTCCTTTTTTTATTATTTTTAAATTTTTATTTAAAAAAAAAAATATTTTCATTGTTGGATAAGACTTCCAGTGTTATCAAAATAAAATGAATATCAAGAACATTTGTGTAAATCTAGATTATTTCCTTAGTCTCATGGCTTACAACAACTAACATTTACTCTATACAGCATAGCAGAGATGGTAATTCTTTTGCCCCCTCTTGATTTGCCTTTTAACTTCTCTGGATAAATTTATTTTCTTCTTGTGCTTTATATTCTGTGAGATTAACGCACTGGGGTGTACAGGTATACAAATTATGCATCTTTAGACATGACATCAATGACATCACTTCTACTGTTGCAGCATATGGTATCTGTTACTTGATACATAACAAGACATAAAACATAAATGTTGAGGTAAAACACAGTTCTTGATCCTGTGACAAGACTAAATTACAACAATTATTTTATGTTAGATTATCTGATTGACAGTGGTGGGATTTTCAAATTGTTGCTACAAGGAAATGAGATACTTGGCAGCATTATTGACTTTCTGCTCTCTGGTTGGCTTAGGGACCATATTGATGAGATGCTTTGAGATACCAGAAAGCAAGCGGAGAAGTTGTAGCAGCTGAAAAACTGCTAAAAAAGATAGTGGAATATTAATAAGATTTCTAGCATGCAACAGTAGATTAACTTGTTATCAGGGAAAATGAGGTTGCAAAATTGTTGTTTTATAAAACCCATCAAAAGAAATGTATATGGAAAATAAATGTATGTAAGAGCACATTTTCAGAGTTGTGCAGATATATCACATATACTGTGATTTTTTCCATATACTACATGTAAACTAATTACTAATATATTACTGATCCAACATAGACTCAGATATAAATTCTTAATTATTTAAAGATTGGGAACTTGCAAGCTGCAGAATATCTACCGACCTGAAAAGACTTATCAAGACAAGAACTTCTGCATGTTCACAGACTGCTTAATCAATTACTACAGCTGACTATTTCATTAAAAGTAATACCTTCAAAGTTTTTCCAAATTACACGTGCTAGAGTGGTGAAACACATTGTTTCTTTATGTCCTCCATTTGCATTTTCTACTTCTGAACTTCGACACTTTTGTCAAGAAAACAGGCATATCTAATAGATAGTTATAAGTCTGAGAGATAGTCCTATAGAAGACTTACAACACCAAGCCTAATTTTACAGTAACAGTCAGCGTATATATGAATGACCCTGGCTTATATCTGCTGAGCAGCCATACACACTTAGGTAGAAACCCCAGATATGTAAATGCACGTTTCCTGAATGCCACCTAATTTATAATAACCAACACAGACTGATCTAGTTCAGCTGTACTTTATGACTGTAGGCTCTGATTAGATACTCACCTTCATTGTATTATCGTTGCATTGGCCCTGATTACAATACAGTTTCATACAGATTAAAG
The DNA here is from genome assembly GCA_013397135.1 of Pachyramphus minor. Taxonomy (NCBI): domain Eukaryota; kingdom Metazoa; phylum Chordata; class Aves; order Passeriformes; family Tyrannidae; genus Pachyramphus; species Pachyramphus minor. The sequence goes on along the minus strand of VYXB01007423.1, from coordinate 34,103 downwards.
AAGTTTCAGTTGTACATGTATAGTTGTAAATCATCATAGACTTGCAAGTACAAGAGGTTTGCAGTTTAATTGTCCATTACTTTTAGCAACTTTCAAGCAATCAGTAAACATCACTACTAGGATTACACAAAAAGTGACAAAGAGGGGTAGTAACATATCCTAAGTAAAATCCTAGAATTGAAGGTTAAGACACACTTTCCTAGATATCATCTTTTGTGTTTATTCTTAGTACATTTTGTATCTTCTTGGGAAATAAAGTTATAAAAGATCACAAATTTAGCCACAAATGAAAGTGACAGTGCTAAGTGAAACACTGGTAACGTCTCTCTGTAGGGTAACGATATTTTTCAAATTTGAGCTTTAAATTTTCCTTCTTTTTATTTTTAATTTGTCTTACCAGCTTGCCACTTTTGCTATCACCTTGTCATCTTCTATGATGTAAAATGCTAAAATGGATGAGTTGTTAGATGTCTGTGTCAGTACTCTCTTGGCTACCAGCATATCTATTGCTTTAGCACGGAAACTAACAAATGAAATATGGGATACTCAAAGCTTATAAGTGCTATTATTATGCTAGTATTGTCAGTTAAAGGTTCTGAATGCCAGTTTTGTACTCTTCAAATTGCTTTGAATAACTTTTAGCCAAAATTATTGTATCATTTTTTTTCCCTTTATATCACTGTTTTGTTTCCACTGTTGTTTAGATGCAACAACTGGGACTGCTTCTTGTAGCAAACAAGTATTAAAAAACCCAAAACTGTGTATTATATACTACCTTCTATGTCCCCCAAACAATTCTTAAAATCAGGGTTTATTCTTTAATTTCTTATACCCTAACCATACTTTAGAATGTTTATATCTCATAGTGCAAAACACATAATTACATCTGTTTGATTCATAATTTTGCAATTCTGATTGTAAGAAAAAAACTCTGTATGTTAGCTTATAAGTAAGGCTCATAAAAGCTGATTGTATGTTTTACTGAAGAATAAGCATTAGGGTCCACAAAGGCTTATTAGGATTTTGTAACACTCAAAGAACATTAATCACGATTGTACATTAAAACAATTGTACATGTGGCTTTGGGGTGACATTTGGAGGTTAGTACAGTAAAATAAACAAAGGGAAGAGGTTTTTGCCTCCTGAAACCATACATCTTGTGATTAACTAGTCTGTAAGCAGGCACCAATGCATTTAATTATTGTGTATACTTCCTATTTAAATAATCCTTCTTGATTTGACCATTTTCCTCTCAACAAATTCTTGTCTCGTAGCTTCAGTTCAACCCGATTAGCTTTGGAACCTCCATAAGAGTGGAAAAAAGAAAGACTGCCCGTTTCCTTTGTCAAAAGTTCAATGTCTATATACATCGTTATCACATGATTTTATATGCTGCAAACTGCTGAAAAAGGAACACTGAATACACTAATCAGTGCAGCGAGACTTCTTATGATGTAAATGAATTCAGTACATCATGACATATACTGCATGTTCCTACAGAGCCGTAAGAAGTGTTAAAACAAATTGTCCTATGTTGGCACTCGAATGAAGACAAAAATCAGTACAGGATCTTTTTCATTCCAATCTCCCACAGCTTTCCAGCACAGCCCAATACATACATCACAGTGGGTATACAACTGATTCAATTGTATATACATTTCCTCAATACCAGTGAAAAACCTGAAGTCAAGTTGTCAGACAAGGCACTATACTCCACAAAGCATGTGAGACCTGGTAAAAAGCCCAGGTTTACTCCAGAAGAAATTACGGGGGGAAGGCAAGTGCTCTGAGGCAGCTAGATAAAACTACAAGACAACAATCTTCATATCATGATTTTTGTTTCTTTCTTTCTTTTATGACAGAAAGAACAGAAACAGCTATAGCTTACAGCTAGAAAGATAGACAGTCAGTAGTTTATATATTTCAAACACACATGGGTACAAGTGTCATAACCATTTAGTGTCATTTGGTATACTTAAGAACCATGCCAGATGTCTTGTTTGTACAACTAGGACATTGTTGTTAGAAGGAAGAAAAATAATTCTGGAACTTTTTTTTAAACCTATCAAAAATTTCCAATTACAACACTGCACTTTTTATCCCACTAAGGTAGAAACATAATTTTTTTTAAATTAAATATCTTTCTAGTCTTTTTTAAGATTTTACTTCTTGCCTAATCTTTCCCAAATAAATTTATTTGCATCCTTTTTCTCCTTTTTGGTCATCAACCTGACTATGATATGTCTTCTCCATAAACATGTTTCTCTTGAGGCTTCAAATATATAAGGAAAAAAAATTATTTCTATCTAATTCTACTTGGAATTAAAGTCCTAATTTGGCTATAGCTTTTCAGATGTAAACTGAAAGTGAAAGAGAAATCAGATAAAAAGTTTAAAATTTTTTCTTCTTTCTTATTCTTTGTGTAAACCCTACCTTTTCCTATGATTTAAGCTCATACAGAAGGATGAAGAGGTTACTGATATCTTACATGGAGTACACACCCAAATCCTGTGATATTTCAAAAATCTGGCAGCTTTTTTACTCAACTTCCATCAGATTATGGAATTCCATCTAATTATTTCTATACTTTTGACTACTATCATTTCCTTCTAGCTGACTATTTTGACTTTCATCCTATCCACGACTTCCTAGAACACAGAAGTCACAAGTATTGAAATAAAGTTTTTGGAATATTTTAAGAGCCTACGCCTCTGAATCCCTTTTATATCCAAATTAAAGCTATTTGCCCTAACTGTACATAAATGGTCAATATAATTTTTTCCCTGTAATGCAATATTTTTCTTTACAATTCAAAAGAAAAAAAATACACACACATATTACTATTCAAGTAGTGAAAATGCAGCAATAATTAATTTTTAATAGATCACAGACTTCGGTTTTCGAAATTAAGGGGACCCCTATCCACAGAAATGCTGGTTCAAAATCTCTTTAAGTTATTTCAGCATGTTGTCATAAAACAATAATTCACTCAAGTAAATTACACTTCAGCTTTCACTTGTCACAAATATGAAAAGGGTAAAGCAGCAGAAAACAGACCCCATACTGATATCACATTGAAGTAAATGAAAGGAATTACTCCAGTGTAAAACTAGAATGAGAACCAGCCCACTAAAACTGAAACCTTGGTTTGAATTTTATTTGTATTTGGCTTAAACAATTGCATTTAATTTTAAAACAAACACAATTTTTTTTATTTTTTAGTACTAATATCTAAAAGGTCTGCCTCCCAATTCAGGGATACAATTTATAAACAGGCAGTGGTTAGAAAAATGTTAAAATTTAAATGATTGAGAGATTCTTTCACACATTAAACACCGAGATATTACAAAGTGAACAAGTAGGGAGAGACTAGGCTACTTTTATCCACTGTTGGAGCAAGTATTAGAGACCTAAGCTAAATAATTTCACTTTGAATACTAATCTCCTTAATGTTTAACTTGCTTTTTTGCAAGGTAGCATTTTTATATATCTATCACATGCAGGTACCAGCTGCCTGAGTAAGCTGCCTATACATTTCAGGGTGACTTTTTAAACCAGTTCTTTGTAACTGAGGCTGATGAGTTGAATTTTTTTTTCAGCTTTAGATCCTAAGTGAAATGGAAAGTAGCTTTGCGTTTACCTTAGGCACTTTATAACTTTGCAAAGGTATTATGGTGACCATCACTACTGCATGAACATCTGAATAAATTGTACTTATGTTTGCACATTCTAGACAACATTGAAAATTTATTAATTTTGAGCTGACTGGAGTTCAAAGTAACGGCCCATGACCCACATTGTTTTTTACCTGAGACTGAGCTGGTGTTACCTGTTCATAAGAACAGCAGTATATAGATTCCATAGACTGTAAAACAATTGAGCTACTAATTTTTTATTCAGCTTTTTAAATTAATCCCTGCATTGATGTTTTCACCTGGATCTCTTCTGCTATAGAAAAAATGCACTTCACTTAATGACAAAAAGTATTCCTCCTAAGTTTTTCTACACTGGACAAGCCCAGAGAATTAGCAAGAGAGAAGAGAATGGTGCATCTGGTGGTCTTACAAGTTCACTGCAAGAATTAGGTTATTTCATCTGCCTGCCTCCAGAGAACAGTGTGACTCAGTAATGATCCAAAGATTAAATTATCATTCAAAAAATCCCAACCCTTCGGACTGGGCAAAGAGATACTTTTAAGATTTGCATCTAGAGGAGATTAAGTAAAGATTGCTTTACAACAGTTATCATGCTTTTCATGGTGCTCAAAAGGTTCAGTGAACAGATCTGTCCCAAAATTAACTTTTTTGTCTCCCCAGAGTTAGTTTCCAGTTGAATCAAATTCCTGAACTACCTTCATTGAGCAAACACTCAGCCCCCAACTTATTAACTGTGTAATCTACAGTAAAATATTTTTATCTCTTTAAAACAGCGTAATCTTCAAATTGTCAACAGACATAGTTCACAAAGTTGTTATGATTTTTTTTCTGTCCTTCTTTTCTCACCTAATGGTAAAGTCAGCAGTTGAGTCACCCAAAATAAAGTACAATTTCATGAGACTGAGAGAGGCAATTTCTGGCCAACTAATCTAAAGAATACCTTCTCAGACTGGTTTATTTCGGAGAATGATTCTTCCTCCTCCCTTAGAATTAATAGCTTCTAACTCCCTGATTAGACTGACTGAAATAAATCCTGTGAGTGGGTATGTATCATGTGCCACTGTATGTGTTTAGTATGCACTGGAAGTCTACATCAAAAGTGACACATGTTTGGCAAGTACTAAGAAAGATAGCAAATTCAAACTTGTGACTTAATGTTGTTTAACAGAAGCCTCGTAATGCTCTGGACTGACAAATATACTGTAACAGCTTTGGGGGTTATTGCAATATATCATACAGAGAATCTTCATAATAATATCTTTGTGTCATAATGTATTATCAAAACACCAATGTAGTATTTTCAGGATATACCAATGACCCAACAAAGTGTATCAAGGTTTTATCATAATCTATTATATCTGTTATTTGCCAGAAAAGTGCTACTGGGAAGTACTTTCAAACATTTTTGGGAAACCGTTTGCTTTTTCTTGATTATTATTAAAAGGAAATAAAATTGGTTTAAAGACTGTTACAGAAATTAATGCATACTGCATAGGAAAACACTGCAAAAAAGCTAGGATTTTGTTGAGCACCCTATCCACCTATCCAACCCCCTTTATATTTCAATATTTGGGAGATTAACTCCTTCCAGTAATTAAAAAAAAAAAAAATCAGACATTTTAGAACTCTTAGCTTTTGGGACATACAAATCTATGGAATTTTCAATCCTCTAATTTGGAAATAAAATATTGTAAAATATATTAATAAGGAAAACAAAGAGCAAACAAAACCATATTTGTTTGGTTTTGAAAATAAAACAGGCCCTGTAAGAACCTGGAATCTTTGTACTGGATGTTGCATATATGATTGTTCTTCCAAGGACAGGAATAAAATGCAGGCAGTTTGTGATTTTAAATGGCAAGGTGTTATTTCTTGAATCCAGTCTGTGCAGCTACAATTGTCTCTTTAAAAAAAAAACCAACAAAACCAAAACAAAAAAAACCACTGACCTTATTTTTGTTCAATCTTTTTATTATTAAGATTGAAAGATATATTAGAATTCTTCAAATAATTTTACATGTTCTTGCTTCCAAGAAAAATTTTATAATTTTACCTGCATGATTTGGTGTACTTATATTCATACCCAAATATCAGAAAATTGTTCTTAAAATTACACAAAAAAAACTATGAAAACCAGAAATGCATGAAAGAATTTAAGGCATAGCAGATGACTGAAGTGTAACAAGAGAACTCAAAAGATGCATATCATATAGAAACAAATTAAAAAAAAAGAGGCATATGAAGATATGTTTCAAGTTGAGGTGTAAGGAGGAAGGGTTTTAAATCAAACCAGTGAAATAAACATCAATAATAAAAAAATTAGAAAATACCATAAGATCACTACATAAATTTTAAAAAATCTCTTTTTGTTCTATATTCACCAAATCTCTCATGGTATGAACAATGACATGATCCTGTATACACAGACATTCTAATAGGGCCATAGTGGAGAATACATCTTCAATACTGGGTAATTTGATTCATGATGTAATAAAGAGCAATAATATTAGCAAAAACATGTATAAATCTAGAAAATTAGAGGAGAATTATTACTATATGTATACTGAAGGAGGAAGTGTCATGGTTTTGTTCCAGCTGGCAACTAAGTACTGCACAACTACATGCTCACTGCGCTCCCTCTGATAGGATGAGGAGGAGAATCAGGAAAAAGTAAACCCTGTGGGTTGAGAAAAGAACAGTTTAATAATTGAAATAAAGTAAAATATGACACTAATTACAAAAGATTATTATTATTATCATTAGTATTATTAAAGGGAGATGAAAAAATGAAAGATGAATAGACCTCAAGAAAGACAAGTCATGCTCTATCGATTGCACAGCACTCACTGACCTATACCTAGACAGTCCCCAAGCAATGATCAGTGCCTTCTGGACAACTTCTCCCAGTTTATATACCAGACATGATGGTCTATGGTATGGAACACCCTTTGGCCTGTTCAGCTGACAGCTGTGTTCCTTTACAGCTTCTTGTGCACCTGATCCCTAGCAGAGCATGGGAAACTGAAAATTCCTTGGTTCAAAGTAAACATGGTTGTTTAGCAAGAACTAAAACATCAGTGTGTTATCAACATTGTGCTCAAAGTAAATAATAAAAAAAACCCAATCACAGCTCTGTACCAGCTACTAGGAAGAAAATTAACTATATACCAACTGAAACTAGGACAGAGGGAAGAATCCTTACACAGTTGGAGGAACTAATGAGCATGTGACTAAGAATACTTTGAATAATATAAAATGCTTGAATTTCCATTTTGGTAAGTAACTGGCCCTGGAACTTTCCTGATTAAAATCAGCTTTAGTGATTTAGTGACAACAACACAGAATAGCAGACTCAATCAATTTGGAAGTGTAAAAGTACAGGAAAGCATCAAAGGAAAACATTACCACTCTTCATAGTATCTCTGTACTACAGAGATATATATGTATATGTAGAAATATATGTATAATAGCTATACACAGTCACTCTGGTTTGCTACAATGAAGAGTACCTTCAAAATGTATGCATGGTACTATAAATCTAAACTCTGAATTTTGAATGTATGGATTTATTTCTGTCTCAAAGAACAATTTTGTTAAGGGAATGTTATTTTCAGTGAAGCAATTCCATCCATTGCATTATGTATCTTTTCATGTATCTTTTTAAATGCAACATTTAGTTTTAATTGTTTTTATATAATTCAAATAAGACAACAAATTTACAACCTCTTATGCATTACTGTATGTTTGTATACATTACATTTAATTTCATATGTTAGGCAGCAGTATATCTGGTCAGCTTCAGAGCATCTGGTTGAATTCATAAATGTACAGTCATACAAGATAGGATGCTCTTGGCTGATCCATTTTGTTTGCTGTTTTGTATTCATTCTGACTATTCCAATTCTTCCATATGCTTTTTAGTTACACACAAATGCAAGACGTTAGGATGATATAATAACTATACTATCAATGAAAAAGAATATCCTTTCTTCTAAGGACAGAATTCCCCAAGGAAATCATATAGATCCAACAGTCAAGCTATGCAGTTTTATATAGTGATCTATGTAATATAAGCTCTGCATACCTAGAAATAGATACATATATATGATATTACAATTTAGTTTGCTATATATGCATACATTTCAAAATGAATTATTGAAATAACACTAAAACAGAAAATCTTTAAAATTCTGTGGTTTTACCGTCTCTCACAACGTAGTGAATTTTAGACAACTTACAGACTGTATTGGGAGGAATAATATAACAGGTTCTGCCAATCAGTTCAGAGTAGGGGGAGTTTGGAATGTGGAAATGTGTGCTTGTCTCATCTCACATGCAGTTATATAGACAGAAAGAGGAGGAAAGCTGAACAGCATGATGAGATTGAATTGTAGTTGCCCATTAAGAATTTAGCACATTTTTGAATAAAGAAAAATTAGTGCAAGGAAGAAATTCTTTGGTAATGCTGATTAGATCACAAATATATGGTGCATGGAGTACTTATGAATGTAACAGAAAAAGAACCAAAAAATATGCAGAAGAAATTGACTGAACAATTCAGACAGAAGTTGACAAAAATTATTAAAAAGTTGTTGCACTTACAGGAGATTCTTAAATATAGAAATTACATAGAATATAGGATTTGGCTTATCTAAAAGTGTTTGTGTCTTTTAACATTTCAACTCTTTTGCCACTTGTTGCTCAAACACATTATCTGTGAATAAAATAGCAGAAAGTATTTCAGAGCAGGTTTGAGGTTCACTGGAACAATTTTTTGGTTAAAAACCACATGCCAACTGTGCCTGCAGAGTGTCTAAGACAACTTGGTCCACATGCATTGATGCCACTGTTAAATCATAACTTATTTCTGCTCCTGGACCATGCAATGTACCTGACACTGCAGTATGGAAACTGTATAACACAACCGGCACTTCTGTATGTGCAACAAATTAAGCCCATAAATTTCTGTATTAATTGAATGATTTTATTCTTTATTCCAAAATTCCATTTACATCTGGGATCAGCCAGTTTTACTTCTCTCATTCATTAGAGAAATTAAGAGGAAACCTTAATAATTGCCTAAGAGTTTACACATTTTATCATCATTAAGAAACACTTGTCATGGTAAAGAACCCTAGAGGTTTTAACTAGCTCCCATGGGGAGGATCAAAGCCAGTTTAAACACAGCAGATTGCACAAAAAGAGGAAGACAAAGAGTCCAGGGGGGCTCATAGATGACTAGGAGAATAGAAGTTGTTTCATGTCAGATAGGAAGGAAATCAACCTAAAACTACAAGTGCATTTTCTGGGGCTAAGCTGATTGTTCCTTACCCCATGAAAGCTATGGAGCTGCAGTCAAGATATTTCTGGATTAAAAGTAAAACCTGCTCACAAAGGCAAGACATGTTAGATCAGGGTCAGAACCATGTTAATGTGGCTACATGGACATGTCCCAGAAAAATCATCAGGGACAGAACAAGCTCACATTTGCCATCCATGTACAACTTGGAGACATGCCACATTTGCTTGCAGTGAAATTTGAGTTTATAAGAGATTAAATGTGCACATATGGGACATTTCAAAAATTCTTTCCACATTCCCCATGAGAAATTGAAATGTCCCATTCAAACTTCAAATGGAAGTACTGATGGGCAGCCTCTCAAGGCCCTGAAAGTGAAGTGCAGGTGCACAGAAAGCTGCAGAGCTGTATGTGGGTGGTATACATAGAGACACACACTTGAGCCTGCTCTGGGAATAGCACACTGACAGGATATTCCCCTGAGGTGTGTAATGGTGAGACAGCTCTCTCTGGAGACTGCTGTCTTCGAAATTTTAAAGAATACAGCAGTGCAGCTGTCAAGTAATTGTGGCAATGGTTTTCCCGGCAGGAAGCGTCCCTTGGAACGCAGCTCCTGCAATTTATTTTTGTCAGCCAAATTACGCTAGAGTGTTGAGCTGCTGGAGTTTGTCCCAGGCTGAGCAAATATGAATGAAAGGTGTGAGCACTGCAGTCACATAAGATTTTAAAATAATATGATAGAAGATCGCAATTTCTTCTGTCCTGCAGTTTCAAAGGAGACATCCTAACGAGTCAGGCTAAACACAGTTGTTTTTATATGCACAAAGATAAATCGTAAGACAGGGATTCATAAATGCCAGATTGTTGATGGGAAAGATGTATAAATCAGTTAGTATGAAATGCCAAATAAAAGACAAGGCCCAAATCTGCCCCTGCCTGGAAGAGAAGTACCTTATTATGGATTGGAAGGAGGCATTTGCCTCTGCTTATATCTGTCTGCAAAAAAAGCTGCTTCTGGAGCTTGGCAGTTAAGAGAACTTTAAGTCATAGCTTCCACATAAACTTCTGAAGTAAGAGGAGACTGTGTTATTATAGTTAATACCTGATTGCCGCAGCAAGTAATCTCTACCTGCCTCCTAGGACTGAGGATGGCACTGAGTACCTACATCCACAGCTCTTAGTTCCAGGCGAGTGCTCTGATCACAGCATGGCCTCACATAGTGTTCTTTTGCTTGTTGTTATTGAAATTATCTCACTACACAGATGACATTCAATATTCATTAAGCCAGACAGAAGAGAAAAAAAGGAAGAGATGTGTATCTGCAAGAGTGAAGCTTATACTCCAGTCCCCACTTCAGTAAGTATCTAAAAATTTCATGCCAAATGAAATAAACACTAGGAGAAATGGAAAGAGCCTACCCTGAAAATGCCTTGTATCTTGGATACTCCCCAAGAAGGTAAGTGGAGATTTAGGTCCTCTTAGGCAGAATGAAAAATTAAAATTGGACTTCATATGTTCAAGGCAACTGCTTTAACTGAAAAGCTTCTGCTTAGACGTGATGATTCATTTTACTTACCCTTCTGGCACTTTGTGTCAGACCCAGAAAATTGGAAACCAGAAGTGGTGAAAGTTTAAACGGGTTAAACTTTAACTTTGGTGGTAGTATACACTTGGTGACATCGAAGGTTTCAGCCTAGCCGATGCTTTGTTTCAGAAAGACTTAATATGAATAGTACTTCTGTTTGAACTCTGGATATTCCATATAAACCATAGAGGGACTTTTCTTTTACCTTCAACTATGTCTTGAAAAACAAAACAAAAACAGATGACAAGATTTTGGTCAAAGTTATCAAGAGCTGCTCACACAGAGAATTCTTGAATGGCCTTAATTTCTAAATTCCAGATGTTTGGTATTTCAAATAATTTGGAACTTTTTCTAAAGAGACATCAAAGAAAACTTAAGGTGGCCACATTGTCAGTTGAAGAAAATTGTAAAATAAGAGACTGAACAGGTGCTGTGTATGTATAATGCCAGGAGAAAAAATGGGAATGAATGCATGTATCTACTGGAATGTTTTATGTAACTCAAAGATCAGCTCCATGCAGTTAAAAAATCCAGGACCCAGACTTCTGATTGCTTTACTTATTTATTAATATTTTTATTGCTTATTGTTCTTCACATTGTTTGTTTCTCCTTGTAAAAGCATTAATATTTTTATTATGTAATCAAGGGAGAGATTAGTCCTTACCGATGACTGAATATAAAGGATTATTTAGGCCTTAAATTTTTAGTCTGGCTTCTCTTCCCCATGATACTTTACGTCACTAAATATTTGCTGCTTCGTCAGTTGTTTCACATAGAATATATTTGAGTGCACATGGATGTTTCTATGTATCTCTCTCATTACTAATTCTATCACAAAAAATATTCAACCTGGAGGGATGTTTCAAAATTCTGGGGAAGAGCTACAAGGAAGAATTATAAGTAACCAGGAAAATATACCACAGTAAAAGATTTATGTCTTAGATTGAGAAATGTTCAAAAGTTTTGGGTACACAACTAAGCCAGGAGTAATTTCTTAGAAGGGATATGTTTTACACAGACCAGATAAATAAGCTAGTCCAATCACAAGTAAGCTTTTTTCTTTTTTTTTAACATAAAATCTCTAATATAGCACAAAGAGTTGTACACAAACTTCATGAATTATGAAATAAACAGCAACTACCTCTTGCCAGCTAGGAAGATTTAGCCTTGAGTCACTCAAAACACAGCTTTGCTCTCTGCTTTCATTTGTTCCCAAAGAAGAAAACAATTTGTTTCTGCCCTTTCCAAATACCCTGCTGTTGAAATTCCCTTCTGTCAGACACAATGTCAGTGAGTAGGTAGGGGATAGATACTCCTTCTCACAAGTTAAAATACAAACTTCATGTTTTAGTTTAAGAAATAGTAAGGGAATAAAAGCTTTATCAAAGACCAATTCAAAACTTAAAAGAAACTCTGAATTACCATTCTTTCACCCAAAATATCTGCATTCATGATAGAGGAAGGTCAGTGCCCACACCTGTTAGATGCGAAAGCTTCCTCTTACTAAAGTGAAGGAGAACCTCCGCGAAGGAAAGGAGTCATAGTCTCACATTGGTCTCCTGTAGATGACTAACACAGGGCAGGGTCTTAGCATTAATTGGCAAATCTCTCTTCATAGAGCGAATGCTTTCACCAAGTTGAACATCAGACTTTAACTCCACAAGCCCTTGGATGTTTAGTGAACGTTTACCAAGACACTTACCTTAACACACTTAAAATTCAGCATGAGCACTGCGAGGATTACTGACTAATACTGTTTAAGGCAGAAATTCCCTAGAGAGAGACGTGTTCTGAGGAAATACAGGTGACATGTGAAGCTGAAAAGCACTTGATTTTTTGATGTCATGCACTGTTCTAACATTCCAGTGTATTTTGAACATTTTCTTGTTTACGTTAAAATAAGACCAACCTAAGGAATGTTTACAAAACTGACAATAGGGAAAGTTTTTTTCCCAGTATGACATTTCAGATAACAAAACTAGAGCTTTCTGCTAAGGACCCAAGAGCCCCACTACCAGCTCTGTCTGCCTCTGCCTAGTCTGCTGGGCTCCCCCCGCCCCTCTAGGCCAAGGATTCCATGCCAGCCTCCCAGGGCCATCTGTTCTTGCCCCAGAAATGCTGCTGCAAGGCCAGTCTTTGGCTCCCCACAGCCTGGCCCTCCTCTTAGCGTGGCCCATCTTCAGGACTATATTCCATCCCTGTCTTGTCCTCTCCCATCTCCAGGGAAGTGCCCAAAACTAAGGGATAGGGCTGCCCCAGTTGTTCTCTGGCCACCCTGCTCCTGGCTGGGGCGGTAGAAAACGATAGGCTACCAGTCCCTTCCCTGCCATCTCCACAGTGCACCTCAAGTGTGCCTGGACTCCCTGGCAGTCACAGTCTCATGTGTTGCCCTGACAACACCATCTCAATGAAAACATTGGCAGTTTAACTAAACATTCAAACTAAAACCTTCCAAAAACTCTTTACAATACTCTACTTCTGCCTCCACAACTCAGCTATGGTCAGTGCACCTGCACATGGTTCAAGCACATATGGAGCAATCAGAAAATTATCTAAAAAAATTTTTTTTAGATACAAGTGAGACAAAGGAGCCACTTCATGTAGTAACCAGTCAGTTACACAGACAAAGCAGCATGTCTACTCTGCTGGCTGTGGAGCTACCTTCAATTTACATAGGGCTTACTTCTAAGATCATAAATTCTATAAAACTTTCTAGTTTTATAGAAGACAGCCTCTGACTCATGCCTCAAAGTAAATAAGTCATTTTTACAAATGGATAAAAGTCCAGGACTTTTAGTCAGTCCGGGATTGGGACATTTATTGCAGAGGAACATGTTTCTCTGGAAGGTTTAATTCTGCTTACTTCAATCAAGATACAGGTCCATATATTAAAACCAAATACAGAAATCCATCTGCTCTCCCACATATCACGAGGAATGGCAAGATATTCCCAGAGGCTGCAGCCTTACCCTCTCCCACCCACCCTACAGCTGCTCAAGTGAGCCATGGCCCTTATCTGAGGTTTGCAGATGGCCCCTTTAGGTGTCAGCCTGGCCCTGTGAAGAGTAATTGCAAGAGCTGGAGGAGTACAGCAGAATAATTACAGCAAGATATGAAGGAGCAAGATTTTAATAATTTATGAGATATACTTAAATTGCCAGATTTTAATTATATCTTTATCAGTTCTTTATTTAAACTTCCAGTGCAGCACAGCTAGACAGTAAGTTTATATTTCCTGCTGTGATATACTATGGGCAAACTTTTGCAAAATGTAATTCTTGTGTTGACTGTCAAAGCTACTTTAAGTTTCTTATTAATATTTTAAAAACATTATATAGAAGCATATATACTTAAATAGTTAGAATGCAAATCTTTGACATACTTAGAAAACAGATTCCTTGCTATAACAGTTACATTTCTAGCTAACATTATAATGAATATAATAAAGGAATAATTTATTTAAAGATGAACTACAAGGTTCTTTTTTTCTGAACCAATCATTAGGCTTTGTATAAATTCCAGAATCAACAACTCAAAAAACTAATGCCATCTGTGAAATCAACCATTTTTGTATATTTTGAAGCAGGAGTCTTGTACATTAGTTTTTCATTTACTATTAGTAAGTGTTGGATCCTATAGTCAGGATTCACTTCCCACACCAACCCAGACTTGACCTCATAGAAGGTATGAATAATCTCTCCCACTCTTTGCATTTACATTTTACAACCAACACAAACCACTGTAAGACTTAGGACAATTAATGATGAATTATTATAAAACTTTTTAAGAGCAATTATAATTTAATTTCTACAAAAATCCATTCTATTTTTTCAATGATGCATATCACATTCTTTTCCAAATCACCTGTGTTAACTTTTCCTCAAATCTATTGCCTATGATCATACTATTTAAATAACAAAAAGTCTTAAGCTAAGGTGCTAAAGAAAGAAATATAAGTAAAACTAAAACTTGTAACAGCAAGGATTGCAAGGCTTTCAGACAGATTTTCTGGGGAGGCACTAAGCTTCACTGTAGACCTTTTTCAGGATGTTATCCAAACTTCTGTCAGGAGTGACATATGTATTCTTGATCCTGCCTGAAGGCAGGAGATTGGACCAGATAATATACTGAAGTCCCTTCCAGTCATATTTTTTTCTGTGATTCTATGCTATTATTCTTGTGGCTGGTAATTTATTGTTTGAGATTCCTTTGTTCCAGTTTTGCCAGCTTAAACTTATTCAGAGCTGAAACAAGGGGATGAAATTTTCTCATCCAATCCAGTCCAATTTGCTCAAGGCTGGTTCAACAATTTGAATTTTTATTTATTTCCCTGCCAACAGAGTTAGCAGAAACAGATTTTTTTGTAGAGAAAACATGAATCTTGGGGAATTAAGAAGTTTAGTAAGAAAATTCTGTATGCCTATGTAAATCAACCCTTTCCGGTCTTTTCACCTGTCTCTTATTTCCTCTTTCTCCATTCTCATGACAATCACATAACCAGCCACCTCCAGGAATTATATTTGTCTTTTGTACGTATTTTACTGCGTCTGAGACTACCTTGCACTCTTGGTTCCTCTGTGCTTAGTGCTGCCAGCTCTATATCCTTAGTGGATTTTTTAAGGATATACCATGACTTGAACAGTGAGGAATCAGAGCCCAAGAGGTGTTTTAGGTTTCTTTTTTTGTTGTTTTCATTTTTCCCCCCAAAGAAGTAATAAGTGTAAATTAAAAGGAATACAAAAAGTAAGGGAATGAAGCATTTCAAACATGGAACAAAATAACCAACTGTACAATATCAAATACTGAAAACCAGTAAACTAGGATAGGCTATTGAAAAAACCCATACACGTAGAGTTGGAATTAACATAAAACCAAGAGTTTATTGATGGAAATCTGTCAGGTTTCTAACTTGACAAGGTGGAGTCCTTGGAGAGTTCAAGGCTTCTCTATTTATCAGCTTCCACAGCTATGGGGACCATGATTCAGTCTCTCAAGTCAGGAGATAATGCATACAGCACTAACCAAAGCAGGAAAATATTCCTACACACGTGGTCCTGTTCTGTAAACAAAAATGTCCTAAATATTCCCTGATTACAAAGATCCCAACTAGTCTTTATTAAATTGTTTTGATGGAATTATGCTTGATGTTGCCTAGCTGTTTTGATTTTTTAAAATTTATCCTCGTTCTCGCTTTCCAAAGCTGTCCAAACAGTACTTCCAGTCTCCATTTCTAAAGGCACAGCAGAATTGCACATGACTCCAGCCATAGTTAGAGGAGCTTTCATCTGGTTAAAATGGTGTTCCTGAACAAAGGCCTAAGTTTTTTTTACAGGAGTACGCATTTGAATAATACAGCCATTCCACTGCTTTTTTATAAAAAATCAGGGTTTTTATAAAAAATCAGGGTTTTTATAAAAAACTGAGCCACCTGCAACTGGACAGCTAGATACATGAAGGAACCATGAAGATCTTGAGCAGTGACTTATGAGAAAGAACAGCAACATTCGCACACATGCAGTTTTGGAAAAATACATTTCAAGAAAGAGTTTGGTCACTTTTTACTTTTCTACGCTTGAAAGTAACTCACATTGAGAACTGAACAGTTCAGGTATTCTGACTATTATTTGTGTCCTGTGGCAGAGTCTCCAGGCACAGGAGAGTCTGTGCTGACTGCTCCTCATCCCAATGTAGCTGGAGGCTGTGACAATCCCCGCATTTAAGATGAGTATATGTGGCATTTTTCCCAGGCTGTATAGTCACTGACAGACTCACTGGCTATTGTTCCTGACTGTTTAAAAAGGAAAAAAAGAGAGGTTTTGGGTTGGTCCCCTGCCTTTTTGTCCTCATGTAGTTGTATGCTCCCTGTTTTTGTCAGCTAAGCAGTCCAGCTGTAAGCTTTTGCAATAGTAATCACTACCCACACATTACCCAAAGAACAACATCCTTGTACCCACCCCTTCCCTGAAATAACAGGCTAAGGAAAAACATTGCAGACAACCACAAAAAAAAAAAATAAATTAGTTTTTTGGGTTTTTTTTAAGAATAGGCTTTCTTGTGAGGTTTCCATCATTATGTGGTTTTGGCTGGCTCAGAGAGACCATGCAAAGGGAACTGCTTCTCTTGCAATTTTAGGTCCAATGCAAGAGACATCTAAAATACAAGAAGAAAACAAACAAATATGTATAGCTCTTTTTTTTTACAAGACTCAAATACAATTTTAAAAAGTTGAACTATTACTTTATTAGAATTGCTCTTAATTCATTGAATCATAAACTGCAGACGACAATTAAAACAAGGTGATAGGGGATTGCTAATACACACAATTTAGGGAAGGTGGCAGGGAATTGCTGATACATAGCTTAAAATAACTACTTGTATTTGTGTCTAAACACTCTATTCCAGTTGAGAAGGACAGTTATTTTTATATATAAATGTATTACATATATAACATTATTTTTATATGTACATGTATGACATGTATTACTATAACTTATTATTATTTTTAGTTTATCATAAAAACCAGCAAGACTTGTCCGGTCAATCTAATGTTAAATCTTCACCTCAGCCAGTTGCAGATCTGTGCCTTGGCCTCTCTCCTAATGGTTGATTTCTAATAACCCTGGTCAAATGACCTGTGTTCAGTTTCCATACAGGAATCTTGCCTCCAGGCCATCACACGTCATGAGGGTGGACTTATATCCATTAGTATATCCCAAGTGCTCATGGGGAATACCAGAACCTTACAGGTCCCTTTAATAATTTACAGGTAAATCATAGATTTTATGAAATGAATTAGTTTTGACACTGACTTTAGTACTCAGATAACTTGCTGTAATAACTAGATCCCTAGGAATTTTATGATTAAGTCAATTGTTAAAGTCAGATTCTGAGGTATGTAACATAGGAAACTTTCATTTTAATTGTTATACTGAAGTTGCACAATAATGATAAGCTCCAATTTTGAGTTCTCGTTTATCATCAGTGAAGAACATTATAACTGCTCTGACCTTACACTGGGACCCAGTGTTCTCAGTATTTTGGTAGTATTTAAGCAAGAAACAAATTGTTCTTCCCACTCAAACCTTACAAAAAGTTGGTATTCTACAGCATTTAGAAGGCAGCAAAAAATACAACCCAGGAAAAGCACGTCCTCATGTTTCACTGACAACAATTTTACTTTTTGGTTAACTACTTGAAAAACAAGTTCTTGCATACATGTTACCATGAAACTTTTCCACAGTAGTAAGCAGGAAAATTGATATATAATGTCTTTTATTAATGTCTTTAATGTCTGTTCTATATATAATTTTTTAAAGATTTAAAAAAATTCTTTCAAAGTTACTCCTAAGCTCAGTGGTCAAGGAAAGATTACTTCGGTTATAATGATTAAAACCAGCTTCTAATTAAAAATGTTCACCACTGCTTACTTTATTCAGTAATAAATTTTCTAGAGACCTGGTTAAACCTATTTTAATGAATAAAAACTTTTCATCTGTATATGCACTTTATGGAGCAGCCTTTGTTTAGTGTTTAAAGATCAGGACTTTAAGGGGAAAAAACTGTGTTCTGACTATAACAGCTATAGTTACGAAACCATAATATTAGACTTGCTTCTAAATGAAAAAATACCCCTAGACCATAAGAAAAATAGAGTTCATATGAGGTCAAGTATCATAATATTTCAATAAAAATATAATGAAATCTTAGTTTATAACCTAAAATGTTATTTTTTCTCAACATTTGGAATAACATTGCCAGTTCTCAAAATCTTAATATTAATTCTTTACAATATTTATTTTTTTTAAAGCTCATATTATGAAACTTATTTCTGCTCATTATTTTACACTTCTGCTTCTCACAGAAATGGAGAAAAGTGGGACAATGTAACCTTAGAAAGGTAAGGATTGAAGGCAGGAGGCAAAGAAGGACAACCTAGAATGTTTCATTAGATAATAGATTTATTTTAAAAGCTGAAATTCATATGCTTGTTATTTCCATGATGATGCCATATTCCCTTTAAATGGCATCATGTCACTTTTTCAGTATTATGGGAGTTAAAATTTACTGATTATGTTCAGATGTTATTAAACAATTCAAAGTCCTTCTAATAAAATTTCGTGTTTAAATCAAAGATGAAAATACTTTGGAATAGAGTTTTAATGGACTAAGTCCTTTGCTAACTTTAAATTCAGTTGTCTAATGTTTGTTCATATTGATATATTCACACTTTCGACTTTACTCTTCCTTTATAGAACAACGTGCATTATTTCCTGTGAAGTGGTTCAGTCTGGACCAAAATACAGTAGATGGCACTGCAGAGCATATGAACAAACTGAAGTCACTTCTTTATTGTTCACATTACTGGAAACTTATTTCTGCTCCAAAACATTTCCTGAAATTTCAAGAGCCTTTAAAAGATCATTTCAAAATGTTTCATAATTTTAATTAGATCAAATCATATGAAATGTACTATGAAACACAACTGCTTATAAGCTTTGTAAAATCAAAGATGCTCTTCTCACTTTTATCTCGTCTGTGGGTCACTGCGCTTCTCCCAACTATACAGCTCTACCTACTAAACCTCAGCATTAACACTGTTTATAATGATTTACTTTTTTTGTTAATAAAATGACAACAGCTTTTTGGCTACACATCAAAAGGGGAAAAGACTCCGTTTATACAGTCAATTCCCTTCAACAACTCAGGAAATTCCACTGTGAGTTAGATATTTGCTAAACATCTTAGTTTCTCAATACAGATATGCAGAAAAAATATGACTGCAGAATAGTTATGGATGCTTTTGCTTCTCTGAAATGGAAGATGTGCATAGCATATAAGGTCTACCTTGGCTGATGTCCAAGGTGAGGCCTCAAACTCATCTAGTCAACAGATTCAAACATTAGGACCAGGATTTCATCAGTGGTCATTTAAATTACTCTGGTTTTACCTCACAGTGAAGTGGCCAAGGACAACATATACACACTCTGTGTATAAGTACAAGGTCCCATACTCGTCCCATTTTCTTTATCTTCGCTGTACTGCTGGACATCTTACCAATCACAGCTGTGTAAGGACTGGCTAGATTCAGGTACTTTCCTGAGGTCATATGCCTTTCGCTCAGCAAGTTTCAAGCACTAATAAGACGGACAAAGCAAATGACTCTTGGGACTGAGATGATGCTCTAATATATCCATTTTATAATGTGATAGCCAAAAAAGACTGACAGTATTTTAGACCTTTAGAAGAGTGCAATAAAGTAATGAATAAGGAGCTATATCTTCTACAGGATACAACACTGAATCCAGATTTGAAAAATACTGTCCAATTAAAATTATGTTGTAAGCATGGACATCATTCAAAATGCAGCAACAGAGTACTCCATGGTCTTGAGAGCCAGCTTCACATCAATTACATAAGCTTAATTTGTTTAGCTTTTTAAAGAGAAGATGAAAGTTAGACTTGATCATATTTTGTAAGTACATATAGGGAGAGATTTCTCGTGGTGGGGGGGTTGATATGGAAGACAAAAGGGTAATGAACTACAACAGCAAATGAAGCAAGAACTAGGCTAATTAAAACCACCTAACAAATGAAAATTTTAAAAGAAATGTGCCTGGAATATTGTGGGTAGTTAGAAAATTAATCACTGAAATAATGTGGTAATGAAGGAGCTAATAATCTATAACCTTAAAACTTTAACATTATATATTTTTAAGAGTTATGTTCTCATCCAATCACAAAGTTCCAAATTCAATGCACAAATTTTCAAATAATATATCTTGTGTTACAAAGAACAGCTAGATGATCATAAAGTTCTTCTGTCATCAAAAATATATTTTCTAATGCTGTTAATAAACATCTATGGGTTTTTTTATTAAAACAAAATCAAGAACTTTGAGTTCAAGACACTGTGAGAATATAGAATCTATAGAAACTATGACAGAAGGTTAGTTATAATTTATAGTTGAGGAGTAATTTCTGTTTTCTGCTTCTCACTCTCTGAGATGAAACTTTCCACAGGTTTTACTAGAAAGAAGTTTCTAGATGGAGCCAAGGGAAAAAAAAAAAAAAAGTCAGCTATGTGACAAGAAGTCAGCTGGTTAAAAACATTTCTATAAAACTCTTTTATGCAGAGCCAAGAGGAAAAAATCCACCTCCCAAATATTAAGGTCCTCCTGCCATTTACAATGTCCTGTTAAATTAGTTTTTTGCTATTAGGCTGTAGACAGTGTAAGTACTAGCTAATCAGAGAGACTAATCAAGATTTTGTTTGGACAGTTAAGGATTTCTAGCCAGTATGGACATCATGCCTTCTACTCTGGATGCTCAGATGCCATTTTGAGAAACATAGAAAGGAGTTTTGAGACCTAAGGACACTTTTGTTTTTGCGCAGATGGTATGATAAGAGCATCTTTGTTATTTCAGCCTTTCTTGCAATTACTGTAACCTGAACTCAACACTATGACCTAGAGAACCACTATTTTATATTTAAGTACGAGGATGTAAACAGTGCTAAAATTTTACATAATTTTGATATTCTCTTCCAGACAATATACAAAATCACAAGCTGTTTTGTCCCCAGGAAGTTTTCATTTCATAAGTCAGCTAATTTCTGGTTTCATATACTTTTTTGATTTCCTGTATTAAAAAAAAGAGGTTTTACAGAACAATTTTTTATAAACTGCGAGACTATGGAAAAATTACTCTTCTCCAACATAGTCTAAAACACAGTACTGAATGCTGCACTACATTTTATTGTTTTATGGAATAATTTCTTATTTCACTCCTTTTAATCAAATCCTAAAGGTCTTTTCCAAAAAGACCAGAGGAGACACATACCATTTCCAAATCAGAAGGTAAATAGTCATGGGTAATGATTCATCTTCATTGAGCCTACATGTGAAAGCACTTATTAAGAAGGAAACAAGAATCAAATAAAAGTATACCATCTGATACCCTTTATTCAGTTATTTCCATGAAATTATCCTTCTCTGACAATTTAACTTCCAAAAATACATAATCATGTAAACCATACTGTGATGGTAGCAGCAGCTGAGCTACATGTGTTTCAGTGGCATGAGGTTGAAAAACTAAAGCTGACGTGGAAAAATAGAGGTGAAAAAAGAAAGCTCAATTTTTAATGAATAACATTTCAGGATTATTTTCTAATTTACTATGAGAATCCATGAAAAATGTACTGTGGATACAATGTAGAATCAAGACATGACTAATGGCAGGTGGCAGGTCCAGTATTATTAGCTCTTACAGGCCAAAATCTTAGGAAATACAGGTAGTGTACACATGACTGGATAAGCATCTATCTAACGTCAGATCATTGAAAAAATACATTTCAGACCACTGCTATATGCGTTAGGCTATCCTTCCTCCTCTCTGTTCTGTGTCAAATTTTGCATTGATTAACCTTCATTTACTTTATTTTAGTTCCTAAAGGTAAAATACACAGATCCTGCTGTGCTATTAAACAGGCAGATAAAACCTTTTATTTTCTTTTCTTTCTTCAAGCTCCAACTCCTATGTTAAAAAAAGGGGGTTAGGGGGAATAGAAAGGCATGGATTATAGCGATGAGGAAGAATAAAGAAAAGCAGAACTTATTAAAATAGTGTTTACTAAAATATTGAGAGGAAATACTGGTAAACACTGATTTTATTAAGCAGAAGAAAGAAAATTAACAGCTAACGAGAAGGGAGTATAGAAAGAATCAAGATGACTCTAGAAGAAACATTTTGAAGGAAAGCCACTTGTCTGATGTTAAGAGCAGAAAAAACAAGCTGCAGTGTGTGACGTATGACATGAGACTGGATCTGAAGATCCTTTGCTTTTGGAGAAAGCTGAAAATGTATGTAATTAGGCATGGTAAACACAGATGGCAATCTGGATGTACAGGTCATAAAAGAAAGAAAAGGTGAAGTCAAAGATGTCCAGACTTCATGTCTCTGGTGATGTAATCCAGTGTGACAGAGTCAAAGGGAAAGAGAGATTAGGAATTTAGCTTTAGCCTTACTGATCTTAAACCAAACTGATATAATTCTATTCATAAATTTGCAAAGTTACATACAAGCACTTTAGCAGTACAGAAATATTTTTAGCAAAAATAGAACTTGCCAAGAAAACCCAGGGTACATAAAAATATACATTAGGTAGCACGGAATTCCACAGATAAGACATTTTTGGCTCTTCACTGACCCTTTCATCCAGAAATTATGTGAATAATGCCGGTGTTTTAACCATCAAAACATTAATTTTTCTACAAATATGAAAACAGATTATCTTTATTTTGTCTGAATTACAACATGTTATTCTATGCAAAAGTAACAGGCAGCATGTGGCAGACATTATAGAAAACAATGGTGTAGCACATTTCCCAAAATAAAAACACATGTAATACCCACGTGTGAGTTAAATCACAAATACAGTTTTACATAAAGGCAATTATTCTCCCTCTTTTTTTTCCCCTCATTGTTTCATATCATAGCACTTTGCAAATCATTGCAATAAATTTTTCCAGAGTAATTTTGGCATTACAATTACTCTAATTTTTATTAACATTGCAAAAGAAATGTCACAAAAGATGTCATGATCAGTTTATGTAAATATTGGCTCACTAAGAAAATTGCACAGAATCAAAGGACAGGCAATAGGTTATAGAAGCAAAAAGACAAAAGGCCCTGAAAGATTGATGTGGGCCTAGTTAAATTTAAAAAAAATCCCCAAAAAGACCTCTAACAGATTTAGACATAATTTCACATAATCCCTTAAAAAATAAATATATTGCAATTCTTTTTGATCTTTCATCTAGGAAACTAGGTACTCTGTCAAGGCAAAATAGCCTTTTTTTTTTTTCTAATAATAGTTCAACATATCCAACTCCCAGTGGAAATGAGGATCATTTTACAAAAGATAAATGTTGTAAATTTGGATGGGCTCCTCTTAACTAAGTAGGTGCCGTATACTGTTCTAGGAAATTATGAACAGTTGTATGTCTTCATACACAAAAAATAATACACATTTCATAAGTGACTTCTTCTAGAGTAAAAGGGGAGAAAACAGCAACCACTAAATCTGAAAACCTGTAATTCCTTGAACCCTGTTTCTCTATAATCATCTCCATCTTCAGTAACCTCACAGTAAGACCACTTCCCACTGCCAGGCTGGATGACTCCGTGCACATCAAAGGGAGGTGGTTTCTTTCCAAATCCAGAAAAGCAGACAGGCACCAGTCAGCTCCACATAGTGACATGGTCCACACAAGCACACATATCTAAATCAAAGCAGAAAATAAAGTCAGTCATTTCCACTTCTGCTACTTACACAGAAAATAGTACAGTGTTGGAAAATTTTAAGGAGTAGGCACAGAGACAATAGGGGAACAATAGGAGTAACAGAGTGGATTTCAGCCCAGAGCAGTTTAGCACATTTACCAAAAACTCATCCAAAGAACATAATGGTTTATTTGGTGGGATTGGTGCCTACAGACCACAACTATTTTGGTTCAAATTTTAGTTGTGGTCATACACAGAGTGCTCTGACAGAGTTCAAGAAGGCATTTATAAAATCAAAGGTAAAGCACATGTTCATTTGCCTTTCCGAGTAGACCAGAGTGTTTGGTGCCACTCACTCTTGAGCCAAGGATGAAATCAGACACGGAACAGAAGTCTGCATGGGGTGTGCTGTCACTGCACTGACATTTCCCACCTGCGTAGGGAATTAAATAAAGAACACTCCTCTAAGTAGATACCAGAATGCCTGTACTATATAGCCAAAACATCATGGTAAAGTCCTTACCACACACATTTTCTAAAACCTCAGCACTGTGCCAAATGGCTACCTGTTCAGTTTACATAAGATTTTCAGTCACTAAAGTCTAAAAATGTTTATGAATGTTTTGTATTCACTTAACTCAGCTTCCTAGTCCCGCTTAGAAGAGCTCTGCCCAGCACACAATTAAGGCACAAAGGTAGTCAGGAACATTTTGAAAAATGACCACTAAGAAAAACAGCTTATAGTACAGACAGCAATAATTTTGTCCACTTTTGCCTCTTGCAGTTTAACAGATAATTGTGCAATATTCAAATTTTCACCCCTGAACTCACCGACTCCCTCTTTATTAAAGTCTTATGCTGGTGTCACTATCTCATGGATGTGACAGTTCTTTTTAGGCTGATGATTCCTGTCTCATTAAAAAAATTTCTCCGTTTGAAACAAATGATTAGCATCCTGTTGCAAATGTGTTTCCAATTATTTAGTATAGCTTTTTCAAAGGTAGGCAGTTGAAATATCAGGTAATGATTTGAAATACTTTCACAGTGTGTCTTTGAATGGCATTTTTAGCTTTACCGAAAGAAGCCAACAAAGCCATGTCAGGCAAAGGTTTGACTCTTTATCTAGTAAGGCAGCCCTTACTGAATTTTCTAGATGAAGTGGGCATAGATACAATGAGTGAAACATATCAGAGAGACAGCAGGTCACTGTCAGTATTGGATTGATACTGGATGCATACATTTGATCCTGCTATCATGGATTTTTTCTTCCCTGTTAGAGTCTCCTTATGTCCCATAATCTGATCTACAGGAAGCCAGAGAAATTGTTGTCCATAGCTTTGCTGTTGCTTGGTGTGCGACCTTGGTGTGATTTTTTCCTTATTCATGTTGTTGGGTTAAGGCCCTCTTGATTTTGTTCTTTCTTGACCATCTGCAAACTAAACAGGAACTGTTACTCATAGTGGATTTAGGCTTTCTCATCACAGTAGAATCTCCTTTCTGCTACTGTCTTCACAACTGAGAAAATAATTTTGCAATGCAATTAATTAGAGTTGTTAAAGAACCTCTTCCACATTTTCATGTACTTTCTATGACAGTGAGAAAGAAAAGTTCAACAGTTGCAAGCTTAGTCATGTATTCAGTACATAATTGACTGAACCATAGTTAAGCCAAAGAAGAACAGGTCACAAGTAATTTTCTTTTGTTGGGAGCCCTTAATATTGAATACAGCTTTATTCTTAGCAGATTTTAGAACTAGAGAAGTGAAACAGAACTCTAAAGTAGAGAGATATAGTTCTGCGGTTAGTACCTATTTTCTTATTTGTTTGTGAAAAAAGAGTGTTTGAAGAATTGTTTTTCGTCAGGTAAGTGGATAACTACCTTCTTGGTCCACATCATGTATGGATCTTTCACTGCAATATGATTAGAGTAGGGTTTTTTCCTGGATTTATTTTGTGAAAGAAAAAAAATATCTTGATATTGTTAGCTGAGAAGTTTTTGAAGACCCTCACATAGGAAAACATTTAGATGGAAGGTAGTCTATCTAGCAGAGAAGCCACACTTGCTTTGGTTTTCTGCATGCAATTTACTACATAGATGTTTTATGTTCTCTTTGTACGCCTGACTATGTTGGCTGCTGCTCTCTAGGAAGCAGGTGAACTTCCTAGCTGCAAGCAAATGTGCATGTACAGCTGAAAGCTCTGAAACACAGTTTGAGAGGCAAAGCAAAGAGCCTGCAAAAAGACAAAAGCCTCTGAGATGATGGAAAGGTCAAACAACTTACAGAGTTTGAACAGATTACAGGTTTTGCAGAAGGCTGCTGGATTTGACTGCCAGAGTAAAGAAAAACTAGCTCAGAGGAAATCTGTTTTAAACCGAATGGTTAGCTGACCTAAATTTTCTCTTAGTTAGAAGGGTTTTTTTTTTCAGTAAAACCTAGAAACTGCAAAACATTTTATCTTCCAATTTTACGGAAAAAGTTGCAGAGAGATTCACCTCAAAGTTCTGACATTAACCAAAGTAAACATTAACTGCAGAAAATGTTGTGATTCTAAGTCCTTGACTCTTGTGTTTGCCTGTAGGAAGGAATTAAAGGAGCATTTATTAAGAGGGTGGTTGATCCGCTTGTTTGATTTTTTTTTTCTATTTGGATGTGGATATTGTTTCTTAATATACCTTAGAATTTCTTGGAGAACTGAATTATACATATGATAATTTCTTAGCTCTTCAGAAAAATAGCTCAAGTTTTAAAAGTTATATTCGATAGGTGATTTTAAAAAAATCTTGATCTACATAATCTCATAGTTTTCTTTTTTAAATAAACAAAATTATTATTATTGTAAAAAAAATATTATTACTGTTGCAGTGTGTCGTGGGTTACCAGGGATCAAACCCTTTGTCCTTGAACTCCCCCCTTCACACAGTTACTATCACTTGAGAGAGGTTTTATACAGACAAAACAGAGGTTTGACTTAAGGGATATAATACTAAGATTTATTACTAGAAAGATAAAAGCTAAGAAATAACATATACTACAACACTACTACTTAAACTAGCTTATCTTATGGAAAAAGAATGTCAGGTTGGTATTTACAAGTTTGGTGGCTCGACTTGGACTTTCAGTCTTTATTGCCTCGGGAAAACAAGGTAAGGGGGAGAAAGTCTCTCTGTGGAGTTGGACAGTTGGCCGGGTGCCAGGTCTGACAAAAACATTTCTCTTAGCTTGTCAGTCCAAGAGAAAGGTGTCTTCTTTTGGTAAAATATTTGCAAAAACATTTCTTCCCCTTTTGTATCAGCTCAAAGGGAAAGAAAGGTTCTTCCTTTAAAACAGTTACTGTGGCACTTGCTGGATCTTTTCTGTTATCTGAGGACGAGCTAGTGTGTCACAGCTGGAAATTCCTTTAGCTCGCTCTCTCTCTCTCTCAGCTGGCTCTGCTGTTGATGACTTCAGGGTTGGTTTAAGGTCCTTTAAGGACCCATGGCTTATAAGGGGACTCTTACTCCATTATGGTCTATACCACAGTTATAGGGGATAATGGCTTTGAGTCCTTTCCTCTGTTCCTGTGGGGTCCTTT
>VYXB01007422.1:27115-86889 GCA_013397135.1 Pachyramphus minor | reverse complement strand
TTCTATGATTCTATGATTATCAGGTTTTGGGACCACCAAATCCCAGAGTTATCAGTTAAAATGTGAACTCCCTGCACTTTGTTCTATTTTAGGTATCAGAGTCCACCTTAAGATGGACAAATACAATAGCAGAAATGTCTTATTTTAGAGATGTTGAAAACATGAAAATAAACAACTTCAACCAGAGAAGAAAAGCCTTAATAAATAGTCTAGAACATACACAAGTCATCCTCTATTAAAATTCATGTGGAGGTACACACATATATCTACATGCTTTTTTACTCTGCTTCACAGAACTCCAGTGCTTGGTGGTATAAGGCGAGCATGCACACTCTGTGAACATATACTGTACTCTGGTTATCATCATACTGACACACAAGAACAGTTCCCATTGCTTAATTAGTTTTAGATCATGGTTTATTGCTCCCTAACAAAAGAATAAATTTCATTCTGAACAACTCTCTCTGCTGAAAGCTTCAATATGCATTTTTCCCTGTCTTGGGATTGTTTTACTGTCTGGAGTCAGTCCATTTCCTCATCCATGTAACAATGAGATTTTACAGTACAGTCAGTTTCACGCATCACTTCACTACTGTGACTAAAACGTAACTGAGCCTCGGTGTGATTGGTGTGAAATCCAGTTGCTTTACCTATCAAGGACTGAAACCACTGGAGTCCTTATTTTAAAACTAGAACTAAAAGGTTCTTTAGATTGGATGTAAATAACTTCCAAGTATTGTTACAGAATGTCTGCATCAGAGATTTAACTTAAAGGTAAGGCAGACATAAACAGATGCATTGCAGCACTAAGCTGGATACTTGGAGTCCAGTGTTTCTCCTCCTTCCCCTTAAATCCTATGCTTAAAAACATCCTCATATCACATAGCTCTATGGTATGTATTTACCTTGAAATATTGATCATAATCAGAGGTAAGCACTGAAATCAAAGACTGCAGCTAATACCATGTTTTATTCAGAAAAAGACAGGCCTTAAAGATTGAGGAGAAAACCTGTGCTGCTGGTTAAATTAATTTTAACAAGACAGGAGGTCTGTTGAGGTTGCTTTTAACACTTCATCTGTTCCAAATTCACACATGGTCCTAACATTGTCATATCTGAATGCAATACACTTTTTTTCATGCATCAGTCACAGAGCAGAGCTGAGGTGTAAGAGATGATAGACACCTTGTTATGGTATTCCTATACCACATGTCAAGGCCATCGACAAGCAAGGCAAGGAGGATTTGGGCAGGTGCAGACTAGTCAGCCTAACCTCAGCCCGTGGTAAAATTAAGGGGTAAATCCTCCTTGGAAGCAATGCCCAGGCAGATGAGACAAGAGGGTGACTGGGAACATCCAGAATAGGTTTACCAAGAGCAAATTGTCATGGATCGTCCTGAGAGTCTGCTATGAGACAACTGTCTTGCTGGATGAGGCAAAAACATCAGAGGTATCTGCTGTTTTTTGACAGTGATACATAGAATACCTGCAGCCAAACTGCTGAGATATATTGGTTTACAAAATCAGTAGATATCTGGGGTATCCTAGAGACTTGAGCAAAATGGTCAGCAAGTCCAACTACAACTAATCTGTGTTTCCCAGGGGGTAATGCTGGAGTCAATACTGCTAAATATCTTTGCTAACGATCTACACAATCCATCCACATGCTGCAGGAATGCCTTTCAGAAGGATCTCAGCATGTTTGAGAAACATGCTGGCAAGAACATCATGAGGTTCAGTGATTACAAATGGAAATTCTTGCACCTGACATGGATAACCCTATCCATTGATCCAGACTGGGGACACACGGACTAAGATGAAGCTTTGCAGAAAAAGTCTTGGCATCTGGTTAGACAGCAGGTTGAACATGAGTCAGCTGTTTGCCTCGCAGGACCAGGCTCCACACTAAACTGCATTAGGAAGAACGTAGTAGGAGGCTGAGGGAGATAGATATTCCCCTTCCTTCTTCTCTTGTGAACCTGCATCTGAAGTACTGTCTCCCATTTAGAGCCCGCTCCAGCAGAAGCATGAACAAACTAGGAGTTCAGTGAAGGATGACCATGATGGTTAAGGTGCTGGTCCAAAACAGCCAGTGAGGCTAAGGAAAGCCGATTTCTTTAATCTGGAAATACTAAAGATGGTTCTAATGATTATATCTAATTATTTAAAAGGGGCTACAGGGAGGATGGAGTCAGGCACTTTTTGGATGTTCACAGCAAAAACAACAGTGCAAAAAATCTCAAGTTGCATCAAGGGACGCTTGAGTGAGTTCTACGAAAGAGTAAGCACCATGAGGGTAGTCAAACACTGGGACAAATTATCCAAAAGATTGAGGAATCACTCTAGTTGGAAATATTAAAAACTTGACTAGAGAACTACAAGGATGGTCTTGCACTGGGCAGAGGTTTGGATGAGATTCCCCTTTTAACCAAAATTATTCTATTAACCTATGATTGATGTTAAACTGCCATGGTGGTTTTTTTGGTTGCTTTCCTTCCTGAAAGGGTATTGACATCACTATCTACATGGACAGATAAAATTTAAAAATTTGACTTTTTTGTCTGTTATGAAAGCCATGTGGATGTGTGGAACGAGATTTCAGCATGACACTCAGCAGCAAAATATGCTGTTGACAGGTGATATCAACTTGTATTGTTGACAAGATGTTTGAAAACTTAACGCTCACTGAAGGGATTTGCATTATACAGTGAACAGGTGGAGAGATTTCCCAGAACAGGTGGACACATTTCCCAGTCACTAACTATCCTCCCCTGGATATCAAGCATAAATCTACATCTCCTTGGGCCTCCTCCCAAAGGCATGTAACAAGTGGTAATTCTGTTGACATTTCTAGCTCTTGTGTTCTTTTTGGCAACTAAAAAGAAGTAATCATGAAAGGAGAATGTACTTGTTAGCTTGCCCCTGTTAATATTTCGTGCATCAGCAAGGGATGGAACTGCAGTGTGTCTGGAGTATCGTGTGTCAAGTGGGAATCCAGAGCTCAATTATAGGTTGACTCTCATCCTTTTTCATATGTGGTTTAGAGTTCATAACAAAGGTTATTGTGCTCAAGTTTTGACTCTTGACTTAAAAAAAAATTCCTCCTATGGAGAACGGAATTTCTCAGAGACCTGTGATTGTACTGAATCCTTTCTCCCCAGCATTCATGCTCCACTAGCATAAAGGTGTGTGTCAGGGTTGTGTCAGGTAGACTAGAGGCACTATACAAGCAAAGACATTCAGAACAGTGCTGTAACTGAACAAAGTTATGGTGTGGTTGAACTTGAGTTGGAAAATACACAAATAAGCTGGAGAGGGACATTTTACAAGGTCATGCAGTGATAGGACAAGGGGAATGGCTTCATACTGAAAGAGGATAGGTTTAGATTAGATATTAGGAAGAAATTAAATTCTTTACTGTGAGGGTGGTGAGGCAGTGGAACAGGTTGCTCAGAGAAGCTGTGGATGCCATATCTCTTGAGGTGTTCAAGGCCAGGTTGGATGGGGTCTTGAGCAACTTGGTCTGGTAGAAGGTGTCTTTGCCCATGAAGTGCATTGAAAGTAGATGATCTTGAAGGTCCCTTCCAACCCAAACCATTCTATGATTCTATTAGCTTAACAATGTAACAATGAATATTGGGATTATCAATATATTAATATCCTCAAAAGGATATACATATGTGTGTGTATACATATATATAAAGTATATATATGTGTATATATAATACCAAATGGAATACTATTTCCCAGTCGCATCTTCCGCTGGTTAAATAATCTAAATGCACTAACAATCATTAAATTATTCTTCTCCATGCCAAATGTTGACCAAATCCTGTAGCTTTTAGACTTCAACACTTATGGCTGATGCTTTTGACTGTTCCACTGCACATGCTTAATGATACCACAATAAGCAATTTTTTTAAATATACCTGGAAAGTTTGGGAACTATTCAAGTCTTTCTCGTGGGAGCTGGGGAGAAGATGTTGCAATTTGCATTTACTACAGAATCACAACACCAAGACAAACCTTCCCAATACAGCAACTGTTATTTCAGATGGGTCAGAGATCAGAAATTCAGGGGGTTTATAAAGGCTTGTGTGAAACAATATATATACATATGTGCACAATATATTGGCCTATTATGGACTGGCAAACCAGTAATCAGCTGTTTCTATGGGTCAAGTAGCAAAAGGAGCCCAAACTATTTGACACAGCTTCATTAAAATCAATAGAATTGAGTAGCTTATTCCAGTAACAAATAATATGCTACAAGTCTCACTAGCATTTCAAAAAAAGGTTTAGTAAGAAAAACTTTCACTGCAGTGACTGATAATGACCAATAATTGTGCCACATAACACATGAGGGAAAATCTCATTTTTTCACAGAGGCTGAAGATCTGAATTAGATCTAAAGTGAGTGAATGTGTGCAGTTTGCATGCATCAGACAACTTAGTTCCCATTTAAAGAAGGGTGGAGAAATAGTCTCTTTTTTAAGCACAGGGAATACTTTAAATTAGCAGCTGTTTGAGAAGGTATTCCATCTACTTGGAATATTCACATTTGCCATGAATGAGTGAGCATTTGTGATGCCTGCACTCCCTATCTGGTGAACGGAAACTTGTTGGCAGCCATCCCAGAACCTTTCAAGGAAGAGTATATGGACGTTTGCAGTAATTTATTGGCCACTGTTTGCAACCCCCTGAGAAATTACATTCCTGAGTTAAAAATTTGAACTTCTTGCTAGACCATTGTAAGCAGTGACAATTAAGAACTATTGTTAAGGACATGGTGAAACTTGCCTGATGTTGGTAACCTGTTTGGAAATGGATAGCAGAAAACATTCGATGAAAACGAAAATCTCATCCTCTCTTCTTCCAGAGAGTAGTGTTCTGCCACCAAGTGTTTATTTATTTAACTTGTAACCATTGCAGATAGATATTATTGCAAGAGTGTCCCACCTGATTAAGCTCCTCTGATAGCCAAAGGCTTCTTGCATACTATTTCCAAAAAAGAAAATGTGTAGTCTTAATTACCAGAGACATGTGCAGTCTTAATTACCAGAATGTATCTATCTACATGTGTTCCTGGTTCCTAGGTTTATTTATGGCAAAACAAAACAAAACAAAACAAAGCAACCCATTCCTTTCTAAAGATGGCCACTTTCTCTAAGCACCATCTCCATGACATTTGGATTGACTTCTAAGACAAGAAACAATGAACTTGTTCTCTTTCCTTTTTTTTTTCTTCATTTGTACACAAACCATTTTGCAGGCAGTGGTTTTTTTTAATTATAAAGCCTTTTTCAATGGGAGGTAAAAAATCAGAGAGAACAACAGAAAACAAATGCAAACAACCATGCGGGAAAAGTTAAATAATGTTTGATGGTTGGAAGTGTTTACAACGGTATCTCTTGGAAGCTCTTTTAATATTATGAAGCAGATAAATGGATGTTTTCAAAAATTTACACTAAGATGAAGAGGTTTCCTTCAAACATGTTTTAACACTCTTTATGACTTTCTAAAAGAACAGAAACCTATTTGTCAATAATTTCAACATAATAGCAGAGCATGGCTGTTTACTTTTTTACATCTACCTTTGTCCTTGACAAGAGTATTATTTAATAATCCAGTAGCCAGTGATATCTTTTTAGAGATGCTTAATATTTGTAACAATCAAATCACTATAACACTAAAGTCATCAACATATTGCAGGAATGCAAAAGGAATAATTTTAAAAGATATCCTTTGTTTGGTATGGCCTGCTTTTTTTAAGAGTCTAGGATGAGCACAAGGCTGAATATTCACGTTTTCAGTTTCTAAAATGCAGCAAGCGATAGCAAACCTTTTTGACTATATTTACAACTGCAGAAGTTATTTGAAACATCTATCAAATTTTCATTTTCATACCATAGTTTATAGTTTACACAAGGCCCCTCATTTAAGGATTGTGAAAATGCGAATGCGTGTCTTCCCCCTTTTTATTGTCCTTTTCTGCCAGTCTGGGTTTCACTGCAATTTCATATTCAACCTTTACTGGAGTGGTTAACAGCAAACCTCACTGAACACATACAGAATTAAATTTCAAACTTCATTTGGTTATTAGTGAGACACACCTGATACCAATATTCAATCGTGTAAATAGAAAGAAATGCACTCAACTCGTTAGAATTGCATCAGTATTGTAGAGGTGTGAGATCAGATTTTGTAGATTGAATGGAGTTATTATGTATATGGATTTAATCCATAACTTCAAGGCACTTGCAAGAGGTGTCCAGGGAGGGATCAATTTGCATATGTGTATATTGATGTGTGCAAATACACACAGTCATAGAATTCTCAAGGCTGGAAAAGAACTCCAGCATCATAAATTCAACCATTAACCCAGTATTGCCATAATCACCACTAAATCATATCCCACATCCACACACTTTTTGAACACTTCTAGGGATGGTGACTCCACCACTTCCCTGGGTAGCTTGTTCCAATGCCTGACCACCTTTTCTGTGAAAATTTTTTCCCTAATTTCCTATCTAAGCCTCCCCTGGTGCAGCTTGAGGCCATTTCCTCTTGTCCTGTCACTTGTTAGCTGCGAGAAGACACTGACCCCCACCTGGCTACAACCTCCTTTCAGGTAGTGGTAGAGAGCGCTAAGGTTCCCCCTGAGCCTCCTTTTCTCCAAGCTAAACAACCCCAGCTCCCTCAGCTGCTCCTTATCAGACTTGTACTCCAGACACTTCACCAGCTCCATTGTCCGTCTCTGGACTTGCTCCAGCACCTCAATGTCTTTCTTATTGTGAGGGGCCCAAAACTGAACACAGGATTTGAGGTGCAGCCTCACCAGTGCCGAGTACGGGAGACAATCCCTGCCCTGGGCCTGCTGGCCACACTATTGCTGATACAGGCCAGGATGCCATTGGCTTTCTTGGCCACCTGGGCACAATGCTGGCTCATGTCCAGCCACTGCTGACCAACAGTAACAGGTCCTTTTCTGCCAGGCAAGTTTTCAGTCACTCTTCCCCCAGTCTGTAGCACTGCATGGGGTTGTTGTGACTGAAGTGCAGGACCCGGCATTTGGCCTTGCTGAACCTCATACAATTCGCTGTGGACCAATGATACAGCAATGACAGGAGGGAGCAAAGAAGATGGAGCCAGAGTCTACTTTGAAAGGACAAGAAGTTTTGGACTCAAATTTTAACATAGGAAAGCCTATTCAAATGTTGAAAAGAACAATTTTA
Source organism: Pachyramphus minor (assembly GCA_013397135.1). NCBI lineage: Eukaryota > Metazoa > Chordata > Aves > Passeriformes > Tyrannidae > Pachyramphus > Pachyramphus minor. Next base: position 79,654 of record VYXB01007422.1, on the reverse strand, counting down.
TTGTTTTTTTAATTTTGTTCAGAGGGTGGTCTGGAGAGGTTGTGCAGCCTTCATTCTTGGAGGTATTGAAAACCTGACTTGACATGGTCATAAGCAACCTTTTATTGATGACCTGCCTTGAGTACTGAGGTTGAACTAAACAAATTCTTGAGGTGCCTTCCCACTTCATCTATTCCCTGATTCTGTGAGATTTCATTTTATGCTAAAATATTTGCTTGACCTTGATACTTGTATTTGTAGATTATTAATTTTCAAATTAAGAAAATATTCCATTTAAATATAATTTACTACATACCCCTGTAACCAGAACTACTATTCAGAAACACTGTCTCTTAAGCTCAATTTTGTGCCACGATTTGGTATGGGCAGAAAGTGAAATTATTAGTGATTAATTTATGCCATTTCTATGGCATGTTCTAAAAATGCTGTGAAAGATAGGCAGAGACTACATCAAATTGTTCTTACCTGCCTCAGGCCTGTTCTAACTTAGGATAAAAAATACAACCCAAGCTGAAAGCAGAAAGAGATAGGTATCTGCAATAAATGATGATATAATCTATAGCTCTCTTTGCTGCAAGGTTATCCCAGTGCCTATCAACATTCCTCAGAGATCCACAGTATCTGTGTTTAAAAGCCACCAAGCGCTTCTAACTGAAAGACTTGTTAAAACTGTTCCCTACTCCTGACATCATCCAAGAGCAAGACTTTAATCTTGTCAGAAGTTTATGACTAAATAAAAATTCTTAGCTAAAATTTTAAAGGATTTGATTGTGGTGAGGTACTCCATCCAGAGGGCTGCTAACAGTCAGGGACTTTGGCCTTTAGTTTGAAGAAAAACGGAAAACTGTTATAAAATTTTTCTTCCTCTTCCTGTAACCAAACCAACACAAAGAAAAAAAATCCTATAAATCAAATATATTAAAATAATAGCTGGAAAATTAATTTGTTTATAATGGTGGTCTATTACTAAAGAAGCTGAATTACATTTGTACTAAGTGGAAAAAGTTTCATGCATCTGAATTTTCCAAGCAGTACCAGATCAGATTGATACCTCTAGACTGCATCAATAAAACACCAAATCCTATTTTATATTTATGTGGTCATTTAAATATATGGAATACTAGGCCAAATATGATCTGAGAGTGAAATGAAATCTGGAGAGCAGAATCACTACGGGGTCCAGGTTTCTAATCAGCTTCTATGAAAATCAGAACAGGCCATTGATTTCTTTTTTATATGTATCTATTGGTGCCAAATCCAGCCTGGGAATAAGGGACAATACAGATGATGTCCCACAGACCCCCACAGAGTTCAAACTCTCAAGTCATGCAGTGGAACTTAAGTGAAGTTTTTCACAAACGGGCTGTTGTGGTTACCTGAAATTTCTGACACGCCAAAGTGAGCAAAGTAAAGGGGATCACTTTTTACTGGATATTGGCTCAGTCTGTTATTGCAGATTCTTTTGAGGTGCTGAGCCCAGAAACAGAGAAGGCCAACATGTTTTGGAACCCGTAAGCCAGTACAGTATCTACTAATACATTGTACGTGCCTGAGGTCATCCTCCTCAAGGATAACAGCCATTGGACAGCCCACATTTGTCTTTTACTCTCCAAGTCAAGGTGGCCACGTGAACGGCAGGAGGCTTCTCCAGATCCTGGTTCATGCTCAGCAATGACCAGGCTGATAATTTAGCAATATGGTGATTGGATTTCAGGGCCTGGGAACACTCCTTGACACTGTTTTCCATAATACAGATGCAGTCTATATATCCCTTTTAAGATCAAAGCTTCATCATTTTGATAGCAAGTAAGTTACAAACATAGAACTACAAATCTCTCTCTCTCTCCTTAGCATATGCTTAATGTACGTGGGAATGGGATTTGAGGTGTAAATAAATGGTAGATTGCATACATTTGGAACTGGGATTTGAGCATTATAAAGAAGAATGAATGTGGATACACAACTTGAAAATGGGAGACAATATTAACAGGAGAAATCAAATGAAATATGTCACTCCAGATGTCCTGTGAAAACGACAGTGACTGTCATCTTGGAGAATCCTAACACACCTCCTTCATGCACCACATGAAGGGCAATTTCATCAGGCCCTGCAGTGCATGGTTACCCCACAGCACAACTGTCTCTTCTAAATAGTGTTTCTTTATCACTATGAGTTTGTACTGATAGCTTAACGTCCCTTTGCTTTACCATTTGCTGGATGATTTGAACTAACAGAAGGAAACAAGAAACATAACCCAGAAATGTGTGCTTTGCTCAATTACAGACAAAGATGTTAAACCATAATAATGTTCCCCACCAACAGTGAGATGTTCACATCCTAAAAAAACCAGCTGTATATACAGGTGTCTGCACCAGATGCTTCCCTAAGCACAATGTGATAAAAGTGATTATTCCTCACTCAACAGAGAACAGTCCCTAAACAGGGTATTTAAAGAAGGATGATAATGCAGGTAATTAGGAGCCCCATGCTTTATACACAGAGCAATTTTTAAGAGGGTGAAGCTGAGAACCATCTGTCTTTACATGTGGGCCTATGTTTTATCTGTGACTTCATCATAATGATGAACAGTTTTCAGTCTGATTTTTCAAGCAAGATTCTACTTAGAAATTGATTAAGGATAAATAACTTATCCCTAGTTTTGATAGGTGGTACCTTGCCCTGTGACTCCAATGGGAACATGGGCACCAGAATGTAATACCTAGCCAATGGACATTTCTATAAGGAGTAAACAAATACCCTGGTCTTGCCTCAAAGTATGTATGTAGTGACTTTTCCTACCTTTGGACTTCCTGTCATGGTAGCTCCTGCCTCGATAATGGTGGCCACTGTCTGTGTACAGATTCTCAAGATCTTCTTGCCAGGAGTCCGGGTTAAAGTGTTTGAGCAGATCCTCCACCGTGTCAAATGCAGCAATGGTTTGATCAAGTGCTTCTGCCGTGAGCGTAGAGTCAGTCACTGATGGAGAGGGATAGGATACCCCCTAAGAGTGACATATATCTCAGTGCACTTTGAATAAATTACAGCACCACTTAAAACAATTGAAAACAGTTACTGAGAAAGTTGTCTCATTATTGAGTGAAACAGCTACTTCGGGCCATCTTTTGAAGTCTTTACCTGGGCCAGGCTTTGTTATACCTATGTTTTCTTTTTGTAAGGAGAAGAGATACCAAAGAACTCCCAAACAAATCCCAGAGGAGATGCAGGGAGAAAAAGCACTGCCACTAGTGGGCTGTCAGCATTTACATCCACTTCTCAAAGGGGATGATGGTTTGCACACTTACAAAGATGTAATGAAAATGTCTTTTGAAACCACTGTGATGGTCATGGCCATAGAATGGAAAGGCCAGATCTGTTGGTTATTTGATAAGACGCAGATCAGAAACCACAGCAGAGAAAGACAAAGACAACAAGTCCACTAGACTGTCTTTCCCTGGTCAACTTGGACAGTAAATTTGGCTTGGCTGAAGACTTGAAAAAATGACCCTTTATTGCCCAAAATTAAATGTATTACAATACACCGATGAATTAACATTCAACTGACATTTTTTACCAAAAAATACAACTTACTAAGCAAACAGAAAAAACACGGTATTTCGATTTTGGTGCGCTGGTGGATGAGAGGCTGGACATGAGCCGGCAACATGCGTTTGCAGCCCAGAAAGCCAGCTGGCTCCTGGGCTGGATCAAAAGCAGTGTAGCCAGCAGGGTGAGGAGGGGGGAACCTACCCCTCTACTCCACTCTCGTGAGGCTCCACCTAGAATATTGCATCCAGCTCTAGAGTCCCTAGCACGGGAAGGGCATCAACCAGTTGGAGCAAGTTCAGAGGAGGGCTACCAAAATGAGTAGAGGGATAGATGAAAGGCTAAGAGAATTGGAATTTTTCAGCCATGAGAAGGCATCAGGGTGACCTAATTTTGGTCTTTCGATACCTGAAGGGACCTTATGAGAAAGACAGAGGGAGATTTTTTACAAGGGCATGTAGTGATAGGACAAGGGGCTTTAAAATGAAAGAAGGAAGGTTTAGGTTAGGTATTAAGAAGAAATTCTTTACTGAGGGTGGTGAAACACTGGAACAAGTTGCTGATATAGGCTGTGGATGTCCCATCTTTGACAGTGTTCACAGTCAAGTGGAGGGGGCTGTGAGCAGGCTGGTCTAGTGGAAGGCATCCCTGCCCACAGTGGCGGGGGTGGGGGTGGAACTAAATGATTTTTAAGGTGCCTTCCAACCCAAGGTATTCTATGCTTCTATGATCTCAGCAATGTAACAATGAATATTTGGATTACCAACATAATAATATCCTCACAATTGTATCAAATGGAATATTATTTCCCATCAGTAAGGGCCAAGCACCATTCTCTGAGTGTTCCCATCAAACCTACGGTACAATTTTGCTTTGACAGAAAGACTGTAGCAATTTCAGTTTTACAGGAGAGAACTTCAAAGATTTTTAAGAATCCTTATTTAGAATCACAATATCCACTATCCTGACATCACTTTTTCCCTGGTCCAAGCACAAAGTCAAATAGTATGCAAATATTATGTAAAATATGTGCAAGAAAAACTAATAATGCAGACCTCTTACTTTTTGAAGGACCACAATCAAAGTAAATCATTTTGTCCAACAAGAAGCATAGTATAGTACAAGAGTTGTTTGGTCTTGCATGTCAGAACAGTGGGGGGGAAAACCCTAGAAACCTCTTGTCCTATAAAAGCCCAGCTCTGAAGTAATGCAGCAGAAATATGCCATTTAAAATTAATGGCTTCCCAAAATATTTTTTTTTGCCTCATCTCCTAGTTAAGTTAAACTATTAATCTTTGTGATTAACTTCAGTCAGTTGGGTAGTAATGGAAAGGTCAACTCATTTGAATAAATTCACTCATTTTTTTGCAGGATTGTATTCTTCAATTCCTATTATATTAGTTTTAAAGTATATATGTCTTTTAAAATAAAACAGTTGTCTCTAATGGCAAGATATATCACAAAATCAACAATCCTTGATATTTTATTGCATTTATTTGCTGAAAGTATAGACAGCCCAAATTATTAAAAACCAGAAATAGAAGAAACAGAAAACATAACAAGAGTGCAGGCAAGAAAGCACAGCTGTGCTTTACTGCTTATGACCAATAGCCCAAGAAGTTCCAGAGGGCCCACTTGTGACTGCAATGCCTCTCTAGTGCCGTGCTAAGTAAGACACAGTGCAGATGCCTGTAAAAATTCATGTCCCCTTAAAAAGGGAGGCATACCTCAAAACCTCTCTCCTAACTTCTAAGTGGCTTGGAATAGAGACTGCCAGAGAGATGGAAGTCCCAGGAGTTGAAAAGCTCACACCAGTAAAATGAACACAACATTGTTATCTAAAGCATTGTTTCAGGAGAGACAAAGGGGTGGCCAGCATCATGCAGTGTGCTAACACAGCCTTTTGGGTTACAAAAGGAAAAGGCACCCAAACTCTACTTTCTTACTGAGCAGAGTTCAGTGGAGCTCATGGCAGCCCAACAGGGAAACGTCAGACCCTGACTGCCTTTCAAAAGACAGTGAGATGGTGCAAGGACACTGAAAAAACAGCACATAAAAATCAGGCCCCAGGTGTGTGGCTTACTCAATGCAAGAGGGGTTTTTTTTGTTTGGTTTTTTTTTCACGTCTTCAGCTGTATATTTCATTACAGAAATGCAGGTCAGTGAACGTGCAAGGCATTTCAAACTCATACAGGCAGCTGGGATTCCCCATTTCCTTTCATATAAAAGCTTCTACTCAAGAGATTTGTGCAACCTCGTTCGAACAGAAGAAAGCTTAACTTTTTCTCAGTGACAGCCAAATAAAGAGGAATTATTTCAACAGCTCAGATAGCCTCCTGACAGCAACACCATGTGACAGACCAAAAAGCAACTTCAAAGCTGCCAACACAACTGCCTTTTTTTTTGTTGTTGTTCTGCCCAGAATGAGGCGCTGGCTTTAGGAGAGTTTGTGCTTGTAATCTGGCTTGAGATCACATCCAAAGAGGGAGCAAGAAGAAGAGTGCAAGTAAGAAGCAATGCAGAGCAAAGATTTTCCACATTTTGTACCTCTTTTGCTTTTCTTAAAAGCACTGAATACATTTTTAATTTAATGAAACACAAAGGTTGTTTGTTGGTTTTTTTTGTCAGTGCTCTAACTTCTATTTGCCCATTCTTTTCTCTTTCCTATCTCTGTTGTGAACCTGACAGGCAGTTCAATGTGCATAACAGTTTTTTGTTGGACATAAAATTACTTCAGAAATAATGGAAACTAAACTAATAAGGAGTGGGTTTTTTTCATTTTTATTTTTTTCCTGGGTTTGCCATGATGGCTTAAAGGCAGAAGTATTTGTTTTAGCTTTCTGAGAAAAAAAACACCCCAAAACTCAAACAAAACATACCCCTGCAATATGATCTCAGACATGGAATTTGCTCACTCTGAAATTTTCATTCTGAGTTGTAATGTGTCTAGATCCCAAAATGAGTCCTTGGGTTGCTTGTAGGTTCAAGAGAGCAATCTTAGATCTTACATGTTACTTGAGCATCAGCAGAATCGTATGTCATCAAGACCGACAGGTCTGAGTTTGTCCTTCTGCTCCTAAAGACCAGAGTAGAATCCCTGAATCTTTCTCTCCTGAAGAACTTGGGTGTTCTCAGACTTTTTCCTTGGTGCTTCTGTGAAAAATTGCTCAATCTCCCTATCTTATTTTCCCTGAGGATAAAAAGGACTTGTGGGTGCAATGCACACCCAGTTGAAGAAAGTATGTTTTATGAGATAGGGAATGATGTGGGAAAACCAGTAAAACTGAGATTCTGCTTCTGGTTGAGCTGTAGGTTTCCATGTGACTTTGGGCATCAGCTTGCTACGTGTAACATTTTTACAGAATTTCCCTACCTGCAACACATTAACAACAATTTTTCAGAAAAAAAGATGCGGAAGATAAACTTAATTTTTCAATAAGAAAAGGATACTGGATTATGGTTTGGTATATTGTGCATTTTATGATGTTAAGGATGTTAACTAACATGGCATGTACCATATCATTAATTGCATTTTCATAGTCATCTGCTGAGGGAGCCCTAGGCTTACATTTTCAAACACCAGCCTACCATATTTTTAAATAAAATATTCCATCACATAGATTTTTTTTCCCCCAAGCCCATAATAGAATGAAAAATGAGTTTATGTCTTTCAGTAAAATTATTTTAGCATCTCCCACTTGGCACATCTAGTGGATCTCAGCCCTGCTAACATTACTTCTCAAGACTTTCAGCACAATTAGTTCCAAGCAATCAATGCATCGTATCATGAAGGACAAGTTCCATTTGCAAACTCAAGGGTAAACATAAGTGAGACTGGCTTAACAGCTTCTAATTTTGGCAGTACAGAATTTTCTCTCTACTCACTGCCTGGATTGGACACTGATCAGTAGAATTTACCTGTATTTTATTTACGGCTCCTTCACTGGCTACTCCTGGCAGCTATTGTAACAAAGGTGTTATAATCAAGCTCTTTCATGAATGCTCCAAACATTGGTCTCAAATCTGCTTTTAGGATTTATCCCCACCTCGTGTTTTAACAGGAGTTAACAAGAGCTGTGACATGGTGCTGTCCAGGCAGCAGAGCACACAGAAGAGGACTGCCCGTATTATAAATTCTGATGCTACACTGCTGTTCCCAAGCATTGAGAAAGAGAGGATAGATTTTTTGTCAATGACACAAATCAAATCAAATGAAGAGAAAAATAAGACTTTATACTGGATTACATGTTTTTCTTCTTTTTTCTGTTTTATTTTTCTCTGAGTTGCATTTTACTGCTGAATGCGAGACTTCAAATATAATATTTTACTGGAAACACTTTAAAAAAAATTCTTAGTATTCACAATGAAAAGCTAGATCCATGTCCCTGCCAGACTATTTTAATTATAGTTTTCTTTTTAGGTCAAGACATTCTACAATTAAAAATTTTAAGTTTATATCTTGTATTTTCATATTGGTAGAATGAGTTTGAAAGCAAGAAATGTTTCCCAGTGGCTATCTCATGTGATTACAAGAGTTGATGACATATCCTGAATATCTTATCTCTAAAAACATACTGATTGACTCCAGTATGAGTTGGATAAACACCTATTTCATTCTATTCCAAAAGTGAATACATGGTTTCTCCATGCAGGTGCATTTTTATGAGTTGGATTCAAGCCATCCTATCAATCCATCCATGTGCAAAATAGTGAAAAATTACTTACTGAGACAGAGCTTGTGACTGACTCCCAGTTGGTTTCTGAGGCTGCATGCTGGAAATCATCCTAAAGGGAAAAACCCACAGGAAAAATCACCATTAAGGCAATATGTGAAATTAACTACAGAACCTAGGAAATCTTTCAGCATTCAACATCTGTTACTTTTTCTAACCCTCTTTATTGCAAGAGTCCCTTGCCATATGTCATTCCTAAATAACGATATTTCCATTAAGGTTCCTCCCTTTTCATTGTTTATAAACTACCTCCTTGCAAGCTTTCTGGGACAAGAATAGGTGGTATAATAATAATAATAATAATAATAATTATTATTATAATATTGTTATTATAATAACAATAATACCACCACCAATTTGATAATTGCTGCTTTGCATAGCAGGACCGAATGTGGTCCAGGACATTACATTTATCTTCCAACATTAATATTAAACATCATCTCTGTATGCTTACAATCACAGTATTAATGCAGTTGCCAAGCTTATCTGTTCTAGAAATAATGTGGTCATGCCAATACCCTGGTACTACTTAGTCAAGGTGAAAAGCAGGGTAATCTAATCCATTTGAAAAGTAGTCCTAACATGGCTGTATTGCTTTTGGTGCTTGAGCTGAACAGGACTTGCTCATCTGTGCAGGAATGGCACTATGGTCTTTAGACCAAAAAACACAGCCACAGTACATTCACAAGAGAAGTGTCACTGCACCAAACCTCTGGGCATTTATGATTAATTTGAGTACAGGGATGGGTTTCATCTCACCTACCTTTGGACATCTATAAAGCCAACACCTAAGTGAGATGTTCTTGCTCCATTTACAGTCAACTAAACCTGGCATTTTCAGGATGGAAATCATCTGATAAACTGTTTTAGAAGCTTAATTTGGAACGACATTGCATCCCAAAAATGCATTTTTGTCTCCATTGTCTCTATAAAAGGGACCTGGGGAGACAAGCTTAGATATAGATGTCAAAACTGTAAATATTGACATGTGGTCACCCAAATCCCAATCCCCTTGTCTGACCAGTGATGAGAAATCACTACTTAAATGATGAAGAAGCCATTTCTTTAATGTTTTGGCAGCTTTACACATTTCCAACTGGAATAACTAAACCATGAAAAATGGAAAAAAAGGCAGTATTACAGAATGGTAATTAAACACACACATGCAGTGAATAGCTAATGATTATGCAGGTAAGGAAAGTGGACTAAAGTGACAGCATACCATGATTTTAATTTCTAATAATGAATTTATAATGATTTAATGATTTAAAGAAGACTGATCAATGTCTGGGCTCACAATTTTGTCCCAACCAGGTATCTGCTAAGGTTTTTTTTAAGCTGGCAACTGAAGGGGAAAATGGAAGGGTAGCTGCTCAACTGACACTCACTAGACTTGATCCTGCATTGGACCATACATATATACATATATTAAATTATTTCTTAGGCATGGAAAACAGGAAATTGATCTCATAATCTGCTAATTCATCAATAAAATTTTCCTTTACTCAAGAACGAACTGCTTTCAGCTCCGGAGTCAATACAAATGGCTTTTTAATGTGTTTTATTTGCTATAGAAAAATACTCAAATGTCTCAAAAGTCACAAGACTGTATATTCAATATTGCTAGGGTTTCTTTTTAAAATGTTCCTTCCCCTCATATCTGAAACTGCAAAACTGTAGTGATTTCTTTAGTACTTAACATTAGTAGAAATTAAGAAATCCCATCACTATGTGACCTCTGAAACTGCAGGGTTATTAAAAGGCTAATAATTTAGTGATCATTTTCTTCTAAGAATACAGAAGCTAAATATTTTTGGTACATAATTTCAAAGCAGATTTTTTTTTTCTTAAAAACAATGAAGAGATCTGCAAATGCTATGATCAGGTCATAAATAATTCTGAATGTGGCTACCTTGGCCACATTCTCTACACATTTGGTTGCCCAGTTCTTGACAAGCCACGACTTAAATTAAATAAAAATGGATTTGAAAAGCCCTCTGGTAATGGCTCCTAGTTGCAAAATTTGGAAATCATTTCCTCTCAGTCATTAGCTTTCATTTAGCACTTCCAGAAAAAAAATTAAAGTGGCATTGAGTTCTGAGGCATTATTTTAAAACAGGAACAATTTGTCTCATTGAATGTTTGGAGAAGACTGTAGACAACGAGTAATTTTGTGTTCGAAGTGATGGTCCCATTGTGTTATCTAACTGTAGATATCAAAAGTGTTTCTTCAGTCTGATTCTTTGAGTTGGTTGATGCCAGGAAACCCCTCCAAAATTCTGAGATAGACATGTGTACCACCTGCTTCTTGGATCTCAAACCTTATGACTGCACATTTTGACTCTGTGATTATATTTGATCTGCATAAACTATTCACAACCCTATGGCTTTTTTCCACCAACATTAAAGGCAGCTGCAGTCATTCTTGGCTTCTTGGAGCTTTCAACCTCTACAGTTTGAAGATTATTATTATTATCTATGGCTTCTGCTTGCAGCTATTTCAAGTAGTTCTCATCATTACAAAGTTCTCTCCTCTTTTCTCACCATTGTCCATAGCAGAATCTGAAGAACAAATCTATTTTCAGTGCTATCTATTCAATTTATACTACCTTGTTGTTGAAAACTTGCCTATGATCACTTTGGCTGTTGTTTTCTTCATTACTTAAAATAACACTAAAATTTTTAGTTAAAACATTTAAAAAAAAAACCAAACAAAAACCCCCAAACCCAAAAAACATAATCGCCATATCTTTTCTGAGTACTGGAAAAACATGGTAGTAGTAATTTCGTTACATCACCCTGACAACAATGCTTCTATTCTTGTATGTGTCATGGTCACATAACAGTGCTACATGAGACTTCAACAAAGCATTGCATTGACTATTCTACAAGCAGCAAAATTACAGGCAAAAAAACAGGACTACCAGTCACCTTCTGATGGTGGCTACATTTATTGAAGGAAAACTACTTCTAAACCTCAGCTTCCAAAATTACACTTCACAAGACAAATACTGAGTCAGTCCTTAGAGTTAAATATGTATGGACATTGATATATTGTTCTTGGCTCTGTTTCAGACAAAGAAAAGCTACTCTCTCCTTTGCAGACTGACTTTGTCTATAGCCTGTCTCCCACCACTGATCACCAATAAGTGACAAGAAGTCACAGGGAATACTCTGTGTTTCACCTAGAACTTTCACAAGTGGAGATCATGAAGCAAAATCACAGCTATCAACATATGAGACTGCAGAGCCAGATAGCACTGGTTGCTGAGGAAGATGATTTGCAGTCTGGGGATCCATAACCTGCAGCAGCGCAAGCTCTGCTGGGTTGAAGCCATAGGGCTTGGTGGGAGCTGTAGGAACAGGGAGGCATCAGGAAAACACCAGGCATGAGGACGGAAAGCTTTCATGGGATGAGAAGCATGTTGTCCATTTGCTGTACCACCTGTGTGGCAAAACATAAGCCCCTCCAGCCATGCTGAATTACTGCCTCATCCTCAAACTAAGAGCAAGAAACGCTTTCTCACACTTCTGTGAGTCTTCATTTTTTACACAGTTTATCACTATAGACCAGTCTTTTGCCATCTTAGTGCATGACATCTACAAGGCAGGATGCCTGGGATAGGCAATAACTGCCACAGGACAGGCACAGCACACTGGAAGCTCTCTCCAGTGGAAAGAAGCAGCCCCATATACTTCTTTCTAAACTCCTTCTCTTAATCTGCAGGTCTGTGGGGTGATTGGACTACGTTTGGTAAAAGATTGTTTATCTGACAAAACAACTATCAACTATGGCTAATGAAAGCTGAGGTCATACTTTCTGCTTCAAGGAGTAGGAAAGGTTCTCAAAAGGGTTTTGATTAAGCATCCTTGATCCTAAGACAGCATCCTGGACTTAGGGCCTACCGGTTCAAGAAGGTCCTTTCCTGAAGGAGCAACCCAACCTTCTCTACTGTGACCTTCTACTCAGACAGTGAGGGGGGAAGGGCAAAAACATCCAAGGTCCTTTTAAAAAAAAAGATCTCCCTCAAGCTTCTGACTTTCACTGAGCACCAGTGTCTCTGAAACACCTTCTTTCACTTGAAGGCTTTGGGGATGTGTCCTATCTGTGACTGCATACTCGTGGGAGGACTGCAGATGCCCTCGGACCAGTCGGACACATTGGAATGAGGAGACGAGCTGGACCACTGGTCCGGCGACTCCGGAGACGGCGTTAGGAAAGGGCAAAAATGAAGGCATGTTCTTGGGGCAAGTAAACATGAGAAAGAGGAATAAAGAAGCAAACTAAGGAAAAATTAAGACAGAGAAGCTGAAGAGTTGGGCTCTGTCTGTGGTCACCTCATTTGTGATATTTAGACATCATAAACTATAAACTATTTACAAGAGAAGCAGTTTCTAGAAATCTGCAGAAGAATGGAGTTAAGGGATGAACTGAGGCACACAGCAGATCCTTAAAAACCAAATCAGGGGCGAAATGGGGCACATTCACAAAGGTTCAGTACAGTAACAAAAAATTGTGAACTCTCCATGGAATGTAAGAATTAGAGACCAAGGACAATGGAAGGTCTGTAAAGAAAAACTAGGGTAAATTACAACTTGAAGAAAAAAGAGGCAAAATTATCCTACTATTTAGATTAATAAAAGGAAACTCAATCATAGCTACTTTTGAACAATGGTCAACAGGCATCTATTACATTCAGAGCTATTTGCAAACAGGTAGCTGATAAGCAGATAAACTTACACTTGTTGATAGTGATAACAAATTACAAGAATCTGGAAACTTTTTTTTTTTTTCCTGCAACAAGCAGTAGTACCAATATTTTCTTTAAGAATTGAATTTATAGGTATTAGATTTTCTATAAAAAGCAACAGGTATTTCAAGCAAATAACCCCCAAACTCAGAACCTGGTTTGTAACAGAAATGGTGTTAGGTAAGTTAGAAGTAAAATAAAAGTCATAGTTTCATTCAAAAAAATGGCGTGATATCAAGTTTGTACACTTCAACATATTAATTATAATTTCTCATTTAGCATTTTAGTACACTCCAATTTCTATTCTTAAACATAAATAAAAATCATTTAGGTGTACACTTTGAAATATCTTTTTTTTTTTACAATACTTTCATTTCATCATATCGCTAGGCTTTAATTTAATATTAGAATGGTATTTATTAGCACTTCTCCTAAGGACACAGTAAGATACCTACAGCCGGCTGCTCAGTAGGGTGCCAGACGCTGCATTGTTCTTACAGTAATGGTCAAACCACTGCTCTGTTCAGTGCTGGTGACCAGACATTAAAATAAAAGGTACTGAATTTGGAAAGCATGCACCAATGATGGTTTGTAATCTGGGAATCATGCCTGGATGCCAGTGGAGGCCAGTGTCTTTCAAGAAAGTCTGATGTAACTTGACCTTGTCTCTCCAGACAATAATGTACAGTCAGCTACATAAGGCAATGTCAACCAATGTCCTTAAGCTCTTTCATCTGGCAGTGCAAGCATTAACAAATTCAGGTAGCTGTAATCTGAAGGCAATAATATCCAAACTGGAAGTATGAGCAAATTTTACCACTAATGGCAACTATTACTGAAACAGTTAAGAAATTAACAAATAACTTTAATCATATTGAATTTTCTTTTCTATTTTTTGATGTAGTCCCATAACAGCAGGCCATCCATGACAACAGCATTTTAAAGTCAGTAACAAAAGGTCAGACAGCCACCGAAGTGTCTGATCCCAAATGTGATAGAATGAATCTTGCCCTTTAAAAAAAGACATAAATTGAGTTTTTGAAGCCCAGTTGCCACTACATATCAGTAGTTACAACCTTATAAGTTATGACTAAGGTAATACTTGTGCAAGACAACGTATAAAATCACTCTTGATTTGTTCTGACACATTTACTAGCTATAAATTAATGGGAAGCATATGATGCTTAAAATTTCAAAAGTTTAAGGCTGTAATAGTGATTTAGGTTAACTGCAGTTTGATAAATTTATTTATGAAAAGTTGAGGTAAAGCATAAGCAGAGGAGTACATTTAATAACAGTTATATTTGGTCAATACTTCTCCTCATCTTTCACCTAGCTCTGGAAATAGGCATTGCTGGATGCATATTGAAAGAATGTCCAAGACATTGACATTTAAATGATCTGTCTAAAAGGTCAGATAACACTTGCTCAAATGAGATGATAGCTATCCCTTTGAAAAATCAGATGTCATCTACCATTACTATGTCTATAAGCATCCTGTTTGCTACACAAACCCACAAAAAAGTGTGCAAGACTTTACTGCCATGCTGTGCAAATTGTGCATTGCCTTTATTTTTATCATTTATCACAGAGGCCTGTCCTCATATCTCCATGTACAAGGGATTTGCTAATAGCTAATCTGGTGTATACTACAGTTAAGCAATTATAAACAAAATACAAATCAAGTAACATTCACTGTAAATATTCTGCAATTCCTCCTTTGCCATTTTTATCTGAATGGAAAATTTTTATTCTGCACTGGGACACAAAATTTGAAAGGCCCTTCCGGGCTATCACTTCCAAAACCCTCAGATTTGTCGGCTGTTTCCAAGCTAAATTTATCTTTATTGCACTTATGTAAGTACCAGCTTTATCCTTTTCTTCCCCTCCCAAGTTTGCTTCCTGCAGTAATTCTGAAGAGATGTTATATCTCCTCTCAGCATACATTTTATTATGCTAAGCAAGCCAAGTCGTCTTGGCCCTTAGTAAGAAATGTCCTCTTCTCCCCCAATTGTCCCTGAACTCAGTCCAAGAAAAATGTGATTGCTCTTTACTATGGAGACCGAAACCATACAAAGTATTCCAGAAAAGATGTAACTAAAGCCTCATCGGTCCTATACCTAATACACTGAGAAATTTTCTTCACCCTTCTTCATTAACCAGTGAGATGCCATTTAACCACAAATACTTTTGCTATTAATCTCTACATGAATGACCTCTTTGCTCATTTTTGAGGTATTGCATTTCACTGCAAATCAATTCCTTGCTGCTCAAGGTCAACCAGTTTTCCTCTTCAATACTCTGATTTTCCCATTCATGAGCAATACACTTCAGTTCTGTGTGTGCTGCAAAACCCATTAAAATGCTACTCTGCAAGTTGTACTCTGGTTGCTAAAACATCACAAAAATAAAAATGACCATAAGACCAATCCTTTAGAAACTCCCATTAGTGAGCTCTCTCTGGATAGATACTCCCTTCTGCATTGCAGCACACTGCTTCCCCTTCGACTGCTACGTGTCCATCTTCTGCAGCATAAGCATTTCCTGTGTGACACTGGGTGAGATGCTCCTCTGAAGTCCAATTACATTTGCTAGACAGTATTTTCTTCCTTTCTAGGCTATCTTTCAGTCTGCAATGATTTCCTTTGATAAAGAAATGGGATGTTTTTCTCTAGTTTCCTGCATCTTAAACCACCTTTTCTGCTGACAAGTGCCCTGTAAGCATTCTAGGTCAGACTAATCAGCCTCCAGGTCCTTGGGCCACTCTCCTGTCATTGATGCTATAGACTGCCCTGCATTCACCATTTCCACGTGAGCCCTGGCTCACCTTATTGGTATTCAGGGATGAAATCCGGGTGCTTTAAGCTTAGACTACATCTGGTCCCTACTGCCTTTAAATTACTGTTGTATAGAAAGGAGACTTGCAGTGACTCTTTGTGCCTTACAGTCTGCAGTGCCCATCTTTTGGTAGTGACACTGGAGGGTTCTGAAGGCAATGGGGTTCCTTGCTCACCCTGCTTCAGTGTCTAAGCACACCTGGGCCATGGTGCCACACCATTTTGCAGGGCTTGCTGGTGCCCGTGTGATGCCCCATGCCAGCTCTGCCAGGACAGTGGGGAGCGGACATCCAGAGGGGTCCTGTTCAGTGCAATGCTGCACAACAAAGTGGTGTCGGAGAGCTGCCAGGTGGATAAGAGCCTAGGAAAAGTGATCCCAGGAGCCAAAACCTCGCTGCCAGGTCAAAGTCCAGTGCCCTTGTGACGCCTTT
The DNA here is from genome assembly GCA_013397135.1 of Pachyramphus minor. NCBI lineage: Eukaryota > Metazoa > Chordata > Aves > Passeriformes > Tyrannidae > Pachyramphus > Pachyramphus minor. The sequence continues at coordinate 63,358 of VYXB01007422.1, read as the reverse complement.
GGTCCATGCTGACTGGCAGGGTTTTGGAAGCAGCCTCCCTGGTAACAGGTGAATCTGCCCTGAGCAAAACTGAAAAAGCTGATACTTCACTTTCCCGGTAGCGTCCAGGTTGCAAAAAACTCTTTTGGAGTTAACAGAAGGCAGAGACAGCTGGTTATTTCAGGTCCTCCTTCTTGGTATGACTCATACCAAATGGGAACGTACTGAAAGGCCCCAGTACTAGGGATAGAAGGAAAAAATATTAATGACAGAAAAACTCTGAGGAAGAAGCTATTAATTTTCTGATTTCTTTCCACTTGGGTTTCTACACATTTTTTATAGATTTAAGCACGCTCTAGAATCAGTGAAAAATAATCATTAGCAAATACAGCCTAATTTAATTTAATATTCCAAGTTTTCCATTGTTCTACTAGGAGGATCTGCTAAGTGCAGACATGCACACTTCCATTTTCAGACATGATTTGGGAGAAACATGAAAGCATTAATAATAATAACAATGAAAAACTCCAATGGAGCTAAGCAAATTTAATTCCAAAGCTGAGGACACAGTGTGAAAAGGTACCAGTAAGGGACATAAGCTATCCTAGCAGCAATCCCAGCCTATTGATTTTTTGTGAAGGATCCATTTGTTTTTGAGCTCTCTCTCAGAGGATGCTGTTTAATTCTGCACTAACCATGCAGCAGGAGCACGTGTTACGTTTCACAAACAATGCAAAACAAAGCAATTTGTTCGCCCTCCTTTTTTTGACTGGAAGGCATTGCGTTTTCTTGGACAACAATAAAGGACTGCTACACAAACTTTCTAAGATGCTCAGTAATTATAAACATAGCAAGAATACATAATCTCTGAAGAATACAAGAACCATTTTCTCTTAGCTTTTCCAGGTTTTTGATGGGATCAAAAGCAGCTGATTTAATGCAAACAGCACAGGATACTGCTTATTGAGGATTTCATTTAACTTGAGTTTGATCAAACAGCTAGATTAAGGAAAAAACCAAAACTATTCCAACTGAACTTCCAGACCCAGACCTATTCCTAAAAAACACCATTGCTGTTTAAGCTAAATACAAATACCTTAGGAACTGTTATGCTTCTCATTTCTCTTATGCATAATCCTTACAAATAGCAATTGTAAGTGATACTATTAATGAAGACCAGGTAAAAACACCTTACACTTGCCACCTTCTTGTAAACAATCTACCTAACCATGTTAATCAGTTTTGGGATCAGCTTACCAAAAAACAGGATTGAAAAGCTTTCTAAACACTGAAGTGACACCGCAATCTCAGGATCAGGAAGGTGTGTTCTGGGTCAGAATTAGTGTGTAACATATTTTATTTAAATTCTGACTAAATAAAACCATAACCATAAGGATGTCTGTAGAATTGTAATAGGTTAAATATTTTCAAGCAATTCAAATTAAGAAGATCAGTTTAGTTCACTTTTATACTAATGACCTGGAAATTGTCAGAGAAATTGAAACTGGGAAAAAAAAAATTAAAGTTGGAAAAAAATCAAAAGAAGTTGTAAACACCATTTAATAAAAAGGAATATGCTAAGACTGCCAGAGGTCAGAAGCAGAGGCAGGAAAGGAAAATAGCTTTTATTTAAAAGAATGTAAATTGAGAAAAAGGTACAAGGCATAAACTCTATTTAGTGGCACATACGGACTCAGAAAGGAACTCATGCCAAGACCCTTCATGAAACAAAGGAAAAAAACCCCATGAAATGAATCTGAAATGCGACACAGTGGCATAGCATGCAGGGTGACTGTCGTGGGTTACCAGCCCCCCCTGGGCTGAAATGGTCAGGCCCAGGTATAGTTCCGGAGAAAAAGCCAATCAAAAGTTACAGTAACGCCTCTGCTAATGACATATTTAAGAAAACGGAAGAGAAAGTGTGTGTCGCAGTAAGAAATTCAGCCGCCATGTGAGGAGAGGGGCAGCAGCCCCCAAGTTGGGGGGCCAGGCCCTCTCCCCCGGCCTTGGGCCGGCGGCAGGTATGAAGTCTCTCCAGCCGGGATGTGTAACAGAAACAAACTCCAGAGAGAAAACTGCCCAGCTGAAACATGCTGCAAGGATTCCAGCTCCGGCGGAGAGCAGAGGACGACTTGAGATAACCAGCAGCTTCAAGGTCAGTTCTAGCAAGAGAAGAGTTGAGACGAGGGGGGAGAGGCCCCCCTTCTCTCCCTGCAGCCGGGGAAAAGAGACTGAAAGTTATAAACCCCTGCTGCCTTTAGAAGATAACTGGGGTGCAGAGAGACCCCCAGCAGTTAATGAGGGAATGTGTCCCGGAACAGATGAATGCCTACAGAGGCTGTGACCCTTGTGAGAGGTCTGAATTGAAGCAGAATCTTGCTAGAGACCTGTGGCTTGTGGCCTATGGAGAGAGAGAGTTTTATGCTGGATCAAGTTGTCTCAAGTAGAACCTGTAGTCCCGGTGAGAGATCCATGCTGGTGCAGCTCACTTGTGACCCAAAAGGACAGCAGAGAATGGAAGAGCTGCTGTCCTGGGTGGACCCATAAGGAGAAGGTCTATTTAGGACTATCTTCAGTGGCGATGGGACCCCCACGCAGCAGAGGAAGGACTCAAACCCATTCTCTGTAGTTGTGGGTGAAGACTATGGTGAAATAAGTGTCCTCCTGGAAAGGACCCCACAGAGACAGGGGAAAGGACTCAAAGCCATTATCCCCTATAACTGTGGCATAGACCATAATGGAGTAAGAGTCCCCTTAGAAGCCATGGGTCCTTAAAGGAGGGGATATACCCTCAACCCTGAAGTCATCATGCAGCAGCACCAGCCGAGAGAGAGAGAGAGCAGAAAGGAATCTCCAGCTACGACACACTGAACCTGCGTCCTCAGATAACAGAAAGGACACTTTACAAGTGCTACAGCAACTGTTTTAAAGGAAGAACCTTTCTTTCTCTTTGGACTAATACAGAAGAGAAAGAAATGCTTTTGTAAATACTTTACCAAAGGAAGATACCTTTCTCTTAGACTGGAATAAGCTAGGAGAAATGCTTTTGTTACATCTAGCAGCCGGCCAACCGTCCAACTCCCCGCAAGGAAAAGAGACTAAATTGTATATAGCAACCTGATATTCTTTTTATTCATAAGTTAGTTTAATGAATGTTATATGTTATTTCCATAAGATAAGCTAAGTTTAAGTAGTACTGTTGTAGTATATATTATTCATAAGATAAGTAAGTTTAATTAGTACTGGTGTAGTGCGTGTGATTTTCTTAGTTTATATCTTTCTAGTAATAAATCTTAGTATTATATACCTTAAGTCAAGCCTCTGTTTTGTCTGGATAAAACCTCTCTCAACTGATAGTAATTGTGTGAAGGGGGGAGTTTGAGCAAAAAGGTTTTGATCCCTGGTTAACCCACGACAGTGACCTATGCCTGACACACAGAGATCTTCCCCAGGGCACAAGGATATGCTCTCCTCATAGCAAGGGGATACCCACCACCACAAATCACCAAGGGGATACCTCATCACCACAAATCACCACCTCCCAGTGGACCATGGGCAGAGGTGGAGCCTCTCCTGAGTGGCTTCATGGAAATATGAACATTTGCTTGCCTTCACCTCCTTCCCATGGGTGCAGGACAGAGTTATGCTCAGAAAAAAGTGAGGTTTGAGGGTAAAAGCAGCTCCTCTGGAAACCAAAGCTGGATATTCTCCAGACAACAGGCACGGTCAGTTAGTTTAACCTATGCAAGTGTGATATCAGTGTCAATAAAAATTGCAAGGAGGTAGCTTCATCATAGAGATGCCAAGGTGACACCAAATCTGTGCCATCTCGGTCTTGCAGTGCTGATCTGCAACAGCCAGGTTTTTTGCCTATCCACCTCAATCAGCAATACAGGCTTATGAGGACAAAACAGAGGGAGAGTGCTCTTGCACACTCCATCAGAAAGATTTTACTTTGTAGTTCAAAAAGACCTGAGTCTTTCCTGAACACCAAAAAGCATTTTTAATGTACCAGAACCTACAGACTGTTGAATTTCTACTCTGGTTTTAGCACAGCCCTCCTGGCCACCCTGTCCATCTTTGTCCAGGACAGCCACTGCACCAGCAGAATACCAGCACCCATGCAATCCTCCAGATTTCAGCTGCTGGCATTACGAGTGTTGTCTCTGCTTTTAATCTATTTCTTAACGCACCTGGAAAATGTACCTGAACCAGCACTGAACTAGCACTGTCAGCACACAAAATTGCTGCTAAGGTGGGAAAGCAGAGTGTTTACTTTCACACATTTCTGATGGAGATAAATTATGCATATAAAGAGCAGAGTGTCCTATTTCCTGCTGTCTTACATTATCTGACCTGATTTTTTTTTTTTTTGACTCTTCATAGCTTAGTAATACTAAGTTTTCTGTATAAACTTATGCATATGCAAAAAGAGGTGGAAGGTCTGAATAAGAACATGACTGATATATTAAGGCTCTTTGTTAACCACCACCATAAGATATGCACACAAGACCTTGTGTTCACCCTGCCTAGAGTTCATGCCTGCCTAGAGGAGAAGCATCTCAGAGCTAATATGCACATATAGTACAATGTACATTTTTAAATAGGATCTCATTTCCAGTCAGGTGCAAAAATTTCACCTCATCTGTAAAAAACCCAGCAGTTGTTTTGTGTTTGGTTTAGGTTTCCATACCTACACAGCATTACCAATTTCTGTTTACTTCTGGACAAAGCAAAGTTTTCAGCAGCCTATTTCCATCACTAGTGACCTCTTCAGCATGCAACACAAACCATACAGAGTAGTCAGACTACCTGTCCTCATAGTGCCCAAGTTCTTTCAAGAGTTTTTTTGTTTCAAGTTCATTGGCCAGACCTTGGAGTGAGATAAGTTTTTGTGGCATTGAGGTCTCTTTTTATCCTGCCTTACAGCAGTGGAAAGATTAGCCTCATACTATCTGGGTTGTTTTCCCAAGTTTAAGGGTTTGTTTATTTTTTTTTCCTCAAACATAATATTCTCTTTCAAAATTACCCATAAGTCTGCAAACATTGAACCCCAGGGCTCACAAATGCCATTAACTCTGTCACTTACAGTGCTGTCAGGAGTGACAAGAAAACGGAAGAAAAGATGACCTCCATGTAAGAACTTTTGGGCTACATCTTTATTAGTAATAAAATGAGGTATAGATTGACAGATACAGTATGAGTCATGTCCTCAGATGTAACTATTACCCTGCAAAATAGAGTGGCCACAATAAACTGCACATTGGAAACAGCCCGAGGCCTGTGATGGCTCCAAAGTAGGCATGCTAAAAATGTGAGAGTGCAAACAACCTTGTCCTATGCCTTCCCTCACATCCATCTTGTTTAATAGTCTCTACTGACAATTGTGGATAGACAGCCTTCTTTTTTTACAGGGTCTGATCCTGCAAGAGCTTGTATTTAGGCTTCATTACATGACTGATAGTTGGACAACAACGGCACCTAGATCAGGAACATGCAATGAGACACAGTGGTGCTTGATTCCTACAGTCCGAGGGAAACTTTCATTAGTGTTTGTTACCACACATGACCCAAAAATTACATCAGGACAAAAATATTGATTAAAAAGAAGCATTTTTACAGCTGCCCAGATCAGAAGTATTATTAAAAAAAAAAAAAAAAGGCTTCTGCAGGTTAAGAAAGGGACCTGGAAAATAAGTTTATCTGCCACAAAACATTATTTTGTACAATTAAAATATATCCCAAACAAAAAACTATTAAAGTGAAAAAACCTTATTGTCCAGGGTCACAGAAAAATTGGATGTTATTTGATTCTGCTGAAAATGATCTAACAAGAAGATACATAAATTTCAGAGATCTAAAAATTAGTTTTAGCGTCCAGTGCTAGAGATGAGTTGCAAAATCTCACCCTGTTGTTACAGGCTCAGACCTTCTCTAATTAAGCTCTGACTAGTCATCAAACTGACAATCGATGAAAACAGAACTGCATTTTTCTTGGTACTAAAAGAGATAGGAAGTGTGATAGATGCTTTTTCTTTTTTTTCTTTCTTTTTTGGCATGGAATGTATGTTCAAAATCAGTTCAACATGGAGACTAATCTGTTAGTTGAAAAATTGAGAGAGGTTATAGGCAAAGAATTATGGTAACAACATTGGCTCTGGGCTGGAGGAGGTGTTCAGTTCAGTAGCACAAAGCTCAGCACGAGGCAGGGGGCTATTTTATGCAACACTGTCATTCAGACAAAAATTTTCTAGCAAGATTTATCCTATCAAGCCTAAAATGTCAGAAACCCTACAACTAATAAAAGATGTGTATGTGAATATGCATGTGTAAGAGAAAACCAGAAACACTCTGTCATGTCTGTCATCTGTGTTATTTTGAAGACATGCATGAACTTTATGGAGTGCTCAGAGCAAAAGAGAAGGTTGTAAATTTAATAAAGGTGTGTGCATAAAAAACATAAGTCAGATTTAAACAGTGCCATGACTGTCTTTGGAAATGCGGTATATAGTGTGTAGGTTACTGGAGCCAGAACCAATGTGCTGAGCAAACAACAGCAGCAGCTTGCAAGCTCACCAGCTTCCCCAGCAGGGAAGGAAGGTCCTTCTCTGATGACCTGTGCCTGGAACTGCAGAATCAGAGTAAAACTAAGAATTGTTAATAGGAAGTGTAGAGGTCCAAAGAGTTCCAGTTCTGATGACACCCAAGGAGGAGTGGAGGCATGAGAATAGCTACCAGCTTTCTCCCACCCACCAGACCAGTGGCTCAGTGTGCTCTGACGCTGATTTTTGTTCTTTTATCTTTCTGGTTTGGAATCTGGGATTGCTGTACTTCATTTTGTAGTAATGAAATTTCTTAAACTAAACAGGACCTCAAATAAGGCACAGGAAAAGCGAGCATCCAAATAAAAGAGCACAGCAGAAAACCCCTTTGTTCATTGCTCTTAATTTGGCCATGAAGCCCACTCCACCAGCAGAGTGTCCCATACTGGAAGCTGGAACACCACCTGCTTCTGTACTGTCTTTCAGAAGTTAATCTTGCAGCATTTTACAAAGGCTTGTTGTGCCTGTGGGAAGAGGTGGGAAGATCTCAGGCTGTGAGAAGGTGTCAGGGCAAGCAGTGGTGTAGGCTAGCCTGGAGCTGTGGCTGTAAGGCTACAATCCTCCCTCAGGCCATAACCCAGCAAGAGAAAGTTCACTCTGGAAAGATGCAACCTAATATGTTTCCAAATGACATGCCGAGTGGAATGAGGAACACAAGAAACATGGGAACTCAAAGATGGACTGAGCTGATAGAGAAAAACACATTAGAAGACACATTCCCAGTGTTAGGTCAGCCAGGCTGGCCACTGCCATGCAGACATGCCTAAGCAGGGTACCCTGGCAGGTGACACCCCATCCATACCACAATTCTGGTGATGCTTGAACCACCCGACTCAGTTCCCTTTGTTACCATAGAGATATTGTAGATAGCTAGAAAAATCTGGGGGAAGTTTGAAAAGAATATCAAAAACTCTGAGAGGTCTGGATAGCCTGGATTTTGGGGAAAGATTAAAAGCTAAATATGGACATCATTGCTTGACTAAGTGAAATGCAAAGAAGCGTAATAGCACCCTGCAAATACCTGAAGAAGATATACACCCACAACAAAGAGAACAGACTTCTTTATCATAAATTAGGAAGAAATATAATTGCAGGCAATGATATGGTATGGTATTAAAAAAGACGAAAATTAAAACTGATCATCAAAGAAAAAATATCTTTGCAATAGTGATTTATTAGTCTATGGTTAAATGCCCCATAAGGTATGCTCCTATGCTTGTTATTTCCCAAATCTTCATTCACAAAGCCTAGCCATGATGATGATGCTTGTTATATTTAAAAATGAGTCTAGATGATCAAGCAACATATTTAAAATAAGGAGAATTCTTGTCCTAAGGGGAAAATTGGCTGAATGTCCCCACATCTTAAATGTTTGTCTGTGTTAGACATTACTGAGTAAAATAAAATTAAAAAACAAAAACAAAAAAGCCTAAGCCAACCCTAAATTTAGATTCAGAAATCTTAAAACAATCAGTATCATTTGATCCAGAGCTGTAAGTAGTTTACAGCAGTTACAGCTGTTGCAACAAACAAGGCAAAGATTTATTATGTAAGCAATTAAACACCCATTGTACACAATACATTGTGTTCCCTGGCTTGCCAAGAAGGACAAAAACACATTGAACAGTGCTAAGGTTGAAATAGACCCTGCAACCCAAACTTGGCTAGAACAGTACAAGAACAAGATTGTGTTGCCAGGCTTTGTAAGATAGTGCTGACACAGAGTCAAATAAATAGTATTGGTGGAATACAGAACATCAAGTTGTGCCTCAGAGATCCCCTCTACACACAAGACTGTGAAGGCATGCAATTCGTGTTTTGATTTAAAAGACAACTTGCAACCAACACCTGCTGTGATGGGTTTTCACAAGTTCCTCACTGCAGCTTGGAGGTCTAGCATGTTTCAAGGCACCAGTCACTTCCTCTGGAAGCCTGTCAGAAGAAATTACCAAAAGCAGACTGACTCTTAGAAAAGAAGACTTCCTACTCTTCTCCAACACGGTTGGTACACTTCAGTTAAGCTGCACCTTGTGCTTTTGTGGAAAATCCAGAACAGAGACTGCTCAACAGGGACAGGGCTTGGGAAGAACAGGCAATTTCCTCTTCCGTTGTGGCCATGGTGGTAGGGCAGACCAGCCTTGCCACACTGAAGAACCAGGAGTTAATTAACACCTCTTTAAAACCTTTAATACAACCTAATTGTGTCTAATAAATGTTTTTAGAGAATCAAACGTGGCATCTTTCTTCTCCCAGCAAATCTGTCATTTTAAATAGATTACTGGAAAATACACCCCATAGTTACAAAACCAAAATAAAAGTTTTGATATATTATGATCATTTCACATGCTAACATTCTACAACTGTTGCTAAAGTGGAATTAAAGGGCAGGATATGGATTTCAAGAGACAGCATTATATCCTCAAGTCAAAAATCTAAAATAGTCAGCTAATGCAATGCTCAGGTTAATGAGTGCTGTTAAAAAAGTCTGACACTGTAAACTCACCTCATGTTTATACACACTGATGTGTTGTTTAGGGTTAACTTAGGTGAGAATGGTTGGATTTAACCCTCCTTTTTAGTGTAGATGCAAGAGAGGATCATAGAATGAAGAGAGGTCTACCAGCAGCACTGATAGGGTGTTTATGGCATTTTCAGTTTGATACTGTATTTCCCATCTCTCCTTCTGGTGCTTTCCTAATAGTCAACTATGAGGTTAGCTATGAGGTCTTTTTATGTCTACTGAGAGGAGCTGTATAAAGGCTGTGATTGGTCTGCTTCTTGCACAGTGTCAAAACATCAGGTCCAAGCTATTTATATTTTCTTCTTATTGGCACAGACATTGGAAGCAAAGTCAGGTCACAGAGTGGCCTTTGCCCTCTCCCAGGTAATGTTCATTATGGCACAGAAAATATACCTTTCCACTTAATGCAATACAATTTTCAGTTAGCACCCTAACTTTTTGCTACCTACACACATTTAATGTTAATTAAAAATATTGCTTTATGGAGATCACAAAAAAGCTGTCCAAAACACATGGTAAGTAGCATTAAAGATTTTAAGACTGGTAAGCTCTAAAAAAAGCTTGAAATAATAAATTTTTTAAAAACTGATTGATTTGCCCAGGGTAGTTTTAATACAAAATATCTTGAATATCCTCCATCCATTTTCTAACCACCTATCATTCACAAGACTACCAGACTAGGAATCACTGATTTGTTTCCCCAATTAACAAAGATTATTAATATTTTCCCAACATATTTGGGGTTGAGTTTAATTTCCTACCCGTCCAGCAGCACAATTTTACCACAAGCAAAGTAATTCATTAATTCTGGCTCTCGGAAGTCCACTCGTTGTGTACTCTGTATTTTTATTAAACAGAGATTGCTTGACTGTAACTGACATTTGAAGTACAGAGAAAATATTAGCTCTCATATAGAATTTTTTTATGTATCCACATATATTAGGACCAAAACTTGTGTATGAATCAGGGAGTAGTATGGGCATGAAAGCTAAAGGGACTGTGAATCTTCACATGTGCCCTCACTTAGTCAAGTTCAGTGGCAAGATCATGGCCAGTTGCTATGATACTGTGATTCCCTTCATGCATTTCATTAAAATATTAAAGTCGCTATTTTGCCAGGTTTACACACTTCCCCAAAATCACAGCATTTCTGTGGCTCTTATCTGCTATTCTTACATGCTATGTAGTTGCTTGATCTCATTGCTATTATGATTGTTTGCTTCTCGGAATTTGCCTCTGCTGTATTTCGCAAGAAATCATGTTGATACTGAATGAGGCTTTTGAGCCTGTGATTATTTTTGTCTAACATGAGTAACCCTCTTGTACTGCATATGATGATCTTTCTCTGTTGTTGTCTTTAGTACCTCTAACTTACTTTGGAAAAGTAGAAATTTTCCCAGGAATTCTTTAAACAGGTAAGTACTGTCTGCAGGAAATGCAGTCCTTCAAAATCTAAAGCTGTCCTAAATGAACAATGCCTCTAAGCCTTGTTGGAATCAAATCATTGGGACAGGATATTGGATTTGAAAATAGCACACTTGTGTTTGTACAATGCTTTGAAGATGCAAAGTACAACCTTTTCTCATCCTCGGCCATTACCACGAGTTTGGTGAATTCTCATACAATGTTGGTTAAAGATGTAGTGTTTTCAGCAGGAATTGGGCATTAACAGAACTGCTGTTATGTTACAGCAGATCAATGACAACATCCTACAAAAGATCCACATTTAACTGAGCTGTCAACAAATCAGAATTGGAGGAGAGCAAATGGCTAGTTCTCCCTCATGCTGTTCAAACAACAAAACTGCCAGGCACACATGCTTGCAGCTGAGAAAACACAGGCATTAAGGTCTATTTTCCTTTCTGATTAAAACAATTGTTTTATCAGTTGAAGTCTGACAGCTTCCAGGAGCTTCTGTCTGCTTACTGGGTCCTGCTGCTTCTGATCTGGTATCTTCCAGTATCTTCTTTCCTACATAAATTTCTCACCCATGCTCCCAGCTGACTCTTTTCACTTTTGAAACATACTCAAATCCAGTCCTATTATTTCTTAAGTTCACAGTCAGAGGTTTTGCCAAAAGAGGCTGATCTAGTGAAATGGCCTTACTTTTGTCTGTCTTTCTACCTGTTTCATACCTGCCCTCCCTCCTCTCCTAGAGGAGTCTTTCTTATTTCAGGTTCACTGCCTGTTCAAAATTTCACATTCATTTGCCTCTTTTTCTTCCTAACTATGCCACTACAACTCTTAGGCTTTACATAAATCCTTCCTTTCCTCCATACCCTTGTTAAAAATATTTTCTTAATTGCCATTCACCCTTCTAGAGTCCAACGAAACTGTTTTCACGTGACTGTAATGAGCAAGTGACATGTAGACATCTTACTGGTAAAGAGGAAAGGTTTCTTCTTTCATTATGTGTTTTCCAAGTTTGATATTGTTAGTCACACCCTCTCTGTCCTTTTTTTCTGTAATTTTCCTTTCAGCTTTCAAGAATACTTGCTTGTTTGGGGCTCCACCTTCCTCTCTGACCATGGTTTTTTGGTGGTTTTGCTGCCTTCTCTCTCTGTGTGGGCTTGCCTCTTCTACCATGTGTGTTTGCCTTACCCACAAATCCCTTCATTTATGAACTTGAACTGTACTTAACTCTCCTTCTTTGTTGCTGCCATGGTTTCACTGCCATACTTGGATGATCCTATATCAGTCCTCGCCTCTAGTACTTGTAGTAACCTCTAATGCCAAGCTGGAATGTGACTCCTCTCTGAAACCTACTTCAGTTCATCACTCTCTCATCAGTGTCATCCCTGACTTTCAAATGACTTTAAAAATTAGGACACAAGACATGGAGACTCCTAATGGAGATTAAAATTCAGAGAGTCACATAGCAGAAGGATTGGGATCAGTCTTTGTGTCTGAGACAAGAATAAACATGGAAGGGGCATCAGACGTTCAGAAGAGACCTGCCAAGAGAAGGACTACATTAGGTCACAGTCTAGGGAACACTGGGGGAAGATGAAGACTGGGAGAACTGACTGTGAAGTGCTGGGTCAGGTCAAGTTTGGCTACTCTAGTTGCAGCCCCCAAGCTCCCTGCGACTCATATGCTGTGTTCAGCTGGTGGGTCTCAGACTTGAAAACCTGCAAGGTTTTCCACCTTGAAGGAAAGGAGATGGGGAGGTTAAGACTTAGGAGTTAGGCAGTAAAGGCTTAGGATTTTGGAAAGTGTGACAGTATACTGAAGGGAGAAAAAGCTCTTGGTTAGATGTAAATGGTGGAATGAATCTTTTAATTAGGAACTCTGACTGTCCCTGGAGCAGCCAATGCTTCCTGAGAAACTGATCGTCCAGACCTGCCTTCTCAACACAGGAACACCCTTTCCTTATTGCCAAGCTATCTGACTCCATGAAAGCTAAAGGTTATATCCTTCACTATATTTTATCCTACTCTCAGTGCTGGGATAACCAGAATGACCCTGTCTACCACACTGCTTCACTTCTCAACCACACCACCTTCCTTTCTTCCTCAAACCTTACTGAAGGACAGGTTAGGTCCTATGAATTAAGCAGCAGATTGAGGATTGCTAGATTCTCAGGAATCCTCATTAAATGGAAAGCATTTCCCTTCTGCATATAAATTACTGTGAAGATGCTCCATGTCTCAAAGGCACTGAGACATAATCTATCTTTTTAACATAGTCATTTTATGTTGCTTTTTAAAAATTTTAACACCTTTGAAAGTTAAAAAAAAAAAAAAATTGTGCATAGATAGTCTCCTAAATTCTCTGCTTATGTAAAGTTGGGGAAGGAATGTTAAAGATTTTGAGCAATTTTTATCTAATTAAAAAGTAGGACTTAATTACTTCTTTCCAGAAAGATGAGCCTCTGGCTGATAATTTTATGAGGATGGTATGTCTTCAGCAAACCACAGAAAATAGTCTTCTGCCCAAACTTAAGAAAATAGAAGCTTCATCATATAGACTGTTGCGAGTTTTGCACATGGGTTGTATTTATAAAAAACCTTTGCTGTCTAGCATAGGCAGGCAATCAAAACCGAACTCAGAGAAAGTAGCAGATGAACTGAGAAAACATTCACATGTCAATTCTTGCTTCTACATCATGAGATCTATTTCATGTTCAACCACTTTATTAACCAAGACATTCCCCTCCACCCCATTCTTTCCTTTTGTACCTCCAGCAATTTAAGGAGATTCTTTTTGTGGATTATCTAATATCAGGAAAGGTATTCATGCACTATTATCACTTCTCTTGTCACATGAGATATATTATACAGGGTTTCAGGCAAAATATTTTGTCTTGGATACAGAAATGAACTCTCCATCTCTTCTGTGAAAGAAGTGACAACCTAAACCAGAAACACAGCATCAAAGACTCATGAAGCTTCCAGACTGGATTCAGCTTAGAATTAAATATTTCTTATGATCTTTATGAATCTGTACTCACAGTGGTGGCTGAATCTTCGTGATCATGTTAACTCTTACAGGGATGTTTACTTATTGACTTATCTTTAAAAAAACCCTGAAGCCTACTGCTGCACTACTTGTGCAAACAAAACTGGCAAAATACAGGGAGCCTTAAGTCAGAGTGATGTCAGTGATGTACTCAGGATCAGGTTCTTATTTTGCTCATTTTATTTTCTAATTGTTCTTCTAATTTTGTTTGGTTTATTGTGAGTTTAGAATTGTTATTGTTAGTTTAGAATTTGAGCTAACTTTGACTGATCAATATTCTGTGCATGGGAAAGTAATTAAATTTTTTAGACTAATTGTGGTCTCTTACCCCGCTTTGTACCAACGCTCTTTTTTTGATCATAGGAGTGCTGACCTATACCCTGGGTGTTTAGCAGAAAGCTATTTCTCTGTAAAATTCCACATGGTGGATCAAAACCTGAAGTTCCCCCCTCCTCCATTCCACTAATTTGCTTATAGCTCCTTAATTAAAAAAAAAAAGTCAATTAAACAAGACAAAACTATTCAGGATTTAACACATTGATTCACATTTTGACATGTAAGTTTATCCTGGGATAAATGCACTTATGTTCTCCTGTTTAGTACATGTCCACCACTGTTGGTTTACAATTGCAAAATAAGTCTGCACATAACATTGCCCCTAATGCCATGTGATGTTTCCTAGTCATGAATTATATTATAAAGAAAAGGAAGGTAAAAGCACATATATATATATATATGCAAAAAGACGTATAGGTAAATACATTTTTTAACCTTACATCTTTATATAAATGCAGGTTTATGCAAATACATATACATATGTTCCTTGTTTTACAATAATGATTTTAGTCAAAGTTCCAAAATATGGATTTCATTTAGGATTAACCAAACAATTAGTAAGGCAATAGCAATTTACTGTTATAAACTATAAAAAAAAATGTGTCTTTTACAATGAACTTAAAACAATGTTTGTAAACAGCAAATGGAATCCAAGATTTTCTAGCCGTCTCAGTAAAATGTAACTAAATGCAGGGTTGGGAATTTTGATTCCAAACGTTCACCTTTATTGTTGGAACATGGTCCTGAATGAGTTCCTAGATTATTTCAGTAAATGTCCATGCTAACAAGGTTGTAAAACATGGGATCCAATCTTGTTAATATTACCTTCTAGAATTATGACATTGGAAGAACTTGTCTTCAGAAGGAAAACGGGGATTAGATGAAATGATTATTTATCTTCCTCTGTTTCATGTATTTCTACACTGTTGTGAATGACTATGTCCCTAGAGTAAGAAATTACATAATGAGTGAGAAAAAAACACTAGAATAACTCAATGCCTTCTATACTACAAAATGGATTTCTAAGGCAACTCAGTCAAGAAAAGTATGAAAAATACCAAGAAATAAGGGCTTTAAGTGATAATGGCAGGGAGGAATTTCAAACAAATTTGCAGTCAAGTGAGGCTCATGCCTAATAGCTGTCCAGGGTTTGCTCCGGACCATTTTTGCTTTAGGTCTGTGAAGCTTAAAGAAAAAGGCAATTTTTAAAGAGGTTCAAGGGAAACATTTCTCTGTGCGGATATGCAGGCTAAGCCAGCCAACTGCACAGCTACAACTGGGGGCTTTGAATGCGAAGTGCCTGCGGAGACCAGCCACCAGCTGCGCATACCTACCTCCTCTGGCAAGAGGAGTCACTTTTTCCAGACAGGAACACTTTGGACTCTTATGCAACTTGGGATCAGCAGAGGGCAGTAGGGCACATTCAACACACTAATAAACTCCTGATAGCAGGCCCACCCTGGAGCTCCCACCCCAGGAAGTGAAGAATTTCATGATCAAAGAGCAGATCAGAGACAGGGAGCAGGCAGCAGCATGTTGGACCTGCCCCTTGCGTCCAAAACCATCATCACTGCTCTCCCTCCAGGCTTCCTAGTCCCTCAGACCCACAGAGGGGAGGGCAGATGTGGAGGTTCCAAAAGGCAGAGGATGAGGAAGGAGGTGGAGCAAGCCAGCCTTGGCAAGCAAAAGTTGCTAAACACTGTGTTTAGATGGTCAGACTTAATTTCACAGATTTTCTCTCCTCTCTCTTATACTGGGACAGTTAATTACTCACATGTATCTATACAGTTTTCAACCTTATACTTCTAAAGATCATCCTCATATTTTTTTAGACTAATTTTCCTGAGTCATTCTGAGTTCTAATCCCACCGTCCTGAGCAACCGAGACCTTTCATGAGTTGCTTACTTTCCATATTTTGTTTCACAAGGGCAAATGTGATACAAGTGATACAACTCTAATTTATGTCCTTTTTAGAAAAATAATCCCCTTTTGTTTCTCTAAATGGCACTGAAATGTGAAGTTAATGCAAGTACACAAAGATAATGAAGAGTGCTTCTGCTAAGGTCTGTGCTGCCTCATTTGTGCCTCATGCAGAGTGCTGAACTAAGTAAAAACTTGATCTGCATCAAATGCAGTGAACTTAACTGACTTCCTTGAAGATTTATAAATGAGAGGCCAGCGAGCCGTGCTGTGAGGTTGCTTGGCTGCAAGAGTAACAGGGAGAAATTCACCCAGTCATTCTGGCACCATGCACAGGAGATGCAGCTGATCAATAAATTCCAAATCGCTTGATTTCGTTTTCTCTGGAAAATTATCAATCACAATCTAGTATACAAATAAACAACTGCCATGCAGATCCAAATTCCAAACATAAGAAAAACAAGGTAGTAAAAGATTTGCACATATCTTGAGCGCCATTTTCCAAGAAATCCCTCAGAAGTAACCCTGTCTCAGAGAACGTTATGAAGAAAGAAAGAAAGAAAAGCAATGTAAAGGTCCTTCATTTCATCTCATACAAAATACCATATGTTTTTGCATGCTTCACTAATGTTCCCTGGTTTACTGATTAGAAACACACAGTAAGTTCAACCTTCAGGGGTCAGCAGTGCTCAGCACATCTATGAACTGAGCTCTAAGTGACTGCGAGGACTATCGAATAAGGGCTGACTGCTGAATATTAATTCTGCAGTTTTAGGTTGGACCATTTGGATTCTGAAGGCCAGCTAAATTCATATCTTCCCCCATGTTGCAAATACCACTAATCACCTGTACAGTGCTCTTCTCAGAAATGAAATAGTATTTCATTTACAGAGTGCACATGGAGATGATTCTTGTAAATAGATTTGCTAGAATGCAAAATTTTCTGTTTACTCATAGTTTTGAAATTAGATAAATACAGTAGCCTTTTCGGAGCTTTCTAGTGTAGAAAGTCCTGTGTCTTATGAGTGATAACATTTATGTTTTCTGAAAGCCTATCTGACTATCAGACTATCTGCACACAGTTTGGAATTAAACTCGCTAAATGCAGCAGGGTTTCTGTGGCTGCATGGAAATGCAAGCAGTATAAAGAGAGGATTGACTTCAAGTGTGATACCTTACTCCACTAGAAGCCTAACAATTTAAATGTAAGGGAGCACAATCTTCATAGTTCTACTCTGTCTTGAGAATGTGCTGTTTATGGACTCTTTTGAGCATACTTAGGCACACACGCATGCAAAGCCAAGAGGTTGAAGTGAAATGACTCAAACAATGGATCTTTCCTGTTACAGCATTATTGCTATTTCAGGTTTTCTTATTCTTGTTAAATGACAGTGGATTGAATAAAAAGGGAGTAAGAAATGGGATGGATATGAAAATATAATGATGACAGTATAATAAATTAATGCTTACCATTTCCTGAGTGTTTGCAAAATCTGTCTCTTTCGAGCTACACTGCACCAAAAGCATTATAATATTAATCAGGACAATACAAAGGAATACACATTTGTATCAAAATCTACTTAGAGTAATGATCATTCCTGCTCCCTAAAACAAAATCAACATTAAAAAAAAAAAAAGGAGGATGTTTTTCTCTCATTGAAACAGTACATGATACACTGCTACTGCTTCTACATATACAAAGAGGGTGTGTTAATATCTGGTTAAAAATACAGCCTGAGCCTTAGCACATTGTCTTGCATGTAGAATTTTATTTCATGCAGAATAAACTACTCTATCTAACTGAGAATCACAGCCATAACCCCTCAGTGTACTTTTATTTGACCTGAAATGAACATGAAAAAAGAGTTCATAGAGCAGCCATTTCTTTGCTATTTCTCAGCATCTCTCAAGGCACTGTCAGTTCAGCCGCAGTGTAGAATGTGTTAGTGCTTCTGAAACATGTTATTAGAGTAAATCTTGAACTGAACTTGACTTTGTTTTATATTTAATGACAGGATGTCAAAAATACTTTCATCTGTATTAATGTAATTGCTGTAATGAAAACACTTTAAGACATTTATTGTTTTGATCCCATGCAGTTAGTCACATCATCCAGTCTTTAAGTACTGATTCTTGTTTACACTACAATCTGTCTCTCACCCCTCTCACACTTAGGTGACTTACCACAAGGGAGTAACATATCTTGAATCCAGGTTTAGCCACAAAGTAGTCATCAGATTTGAAGGTTATCTTTATGTGATTTGTTCTTGAGGTTATTCTTGGAGGTATTTCCTTGTGTCCACACCACCGTCCTCGTATAACTGTGCTGGTCTCTGATACATCTTCCACTTCCACAAAGTCATATCTGAAAACCAGTAGGAAGAATTAGTTTTTGCTAACTATGGTTACAGAGGGTGGTTGCAAATTAACAGGAAGGAGTACAGCTGGAGACACAAAGACAACTGTCCCGTTATCCATTCCAAAACATCAGATCAAATATTACAAATGGTGGGTGTGCTTATGTAGCACAAAATACACTGAGCTGAAAGCTACTAAGTACTCAAATGAGTGACTTCGGGGCTCCTGGAACATGACAGACAGTATTTTCTAACATGTTAAAATCACAATGAGAGGCACTTGCATGTGCTTAGTATACAGTTAGCATACACATTGTGTTTCATGTGGTGGGTAAATAATTTAGAAGCCTGATAAAATATTATTTAAGGCAGGCTGCCCGAGCTGAGCAGCTGCAAGCCCTTGTGTCCTTTCTGGTGGTCACCCAAATCCGTACAGCAGAAGCCAAGGATCCTGCTGTGTTGGTCAGAGGGTTGGAGCTGGGTGGCCACTGTGCCAGGAGTAAAGGGAGATACTGGAGGGACCCAGGGAGTGCATGCTGTTGAAAGGTGCTCTTTAGCACCTTCTTTGTAGGTGGCATAGTGCTCCTGTAGATGGTTTGGAAAGACTTATAGCAAGCTTTCAAGCAGAAAAGTATGCTGGCTCTCTGCATGCTGTGGTGGGGACTCTGCTGTTCACATAGATGCTGTCACCAGGGAAAATGCAACACCACGTCTTGTCCTGTGCAAGGTCACAACTTAGCCAGGCACCTGTGGCACAGCAGTGGCACCCTGAGCCCAAAGAGAGCTCTGACAGGAGCAGTAGGCACTAATCCCCAGCAAGAAGAGGATAGAGTGGTAGCACTCGCTGCCCCAGCCTTTGTATTGACTCGCTTGGGTCATTTATTGAGGTAATTTATTGAGCTGGAGAATAAAGAAGGCTGAGAATAAAGTTCTGATCTTACTACATCTACAACAAAAACAGACTTTCAATATCAGTAAAGCCAGAATTAGGCTCCACACATTGCAGCAAGTGAGAGAGAGGTCATGACAAGAGGGGCAGGTTGAGTGCCATCCTCTTGATGCAATTGAGCCTTAAAACTTTCGGGATCTTTACCATGAAATCTTTCTACTATCAGAGTGTTTGCTCACTTCAAAGAGGGAGTTTAAGACTGTTAACTGATTCTTGCTAGCAGTGCACTGCTCCCCACCCTAGGCCTGTGGGCCAAGCACCCTCCTCCCTGCCCAGTTGTGGGAGCTCAATAGCTCTGTAAATAACAGACCTGCTTTTCTTTTTCTGCTGAGAGCCCGAGAGAAAAAAACCCACAAGCACTATGTGGTTTGAGAATATTGGCACTGCTGCTTTTATATTCACCAACCCCAAATTGCACAGAACAGAAAATAACAGATTCACCGTGACCAAATCACTTCCATCTGCCCAAACTCTGCTGAAATATTCTTTTTTTGTAACACACCAAAATTTAGTTCCAAGCAGAGGTAGACTTGTCTCAGTCTCTCTCCCCCATCCTCAGCTCCCACTCTCTCATGGTGATGGATGTGGTACCAGTAGAGCTCCATGCTGCCCACGGGAGCATCCACCACAGCCCCCCAGGCAGCACGGCAGCCGTGAATGCCTATTGTAACACAGGGGGTTGCAGTGCTCAGCATGAGATAACCTTGCAAGATCTGCTGAAAACTGTCCTGGGAGGCCTCCTCACTTTTGGAGGCCAGAAGCCAGAGTAACTGGCAGCAAAACCAGTGAAAATCTATAGACTTTTAAGGATTATTTCTGCTTTCAATGGCAGAACATTGCTGCAACAGTCATTGAAGTAGGGATATTCTTGGTTGTTTCTGCTTGTCCAAGGAGCCTCAGAGGTTGGGTAATTTAGTTGCATTTTGGAATCATCTCTTATCAAGTGCCTGTGAAAATGCTAACAGCACTTCTAGAAAATGCTGTAAAACCTTGAATATTTCCCCTCCTTCTTCAGAAGCTCAGAAGAAATATAGCTCTGCTAAAATACACCTTTTCATTCTGCAGCCTGAATGAATTTCAATCACTTCAGTCTTAATAGTATGCAAATTACAATAATTAGCGTTAATGAAAAATCGAAAGAAAACACTAGGATATTTCTGGAGGAAAAAAGTGTAAGGTCAAAAGCAAATACAAAAGCAAGGTAATGTACAGAGGTCCTGAATTACTTGTCCAGTATGCACAGCCTTCAAGCATATGCTTAGCTCTAAGCATTCATTTCAATTAAAACATGCCTGGCTGTCTCTCTAAAGCAGCACTGCAGGGATTGTCAGAGACTGAGGTTGCAGAAAGGATCTAGTGTTGAAAAATATATTGAGCATTAGCAAAAAATTTAACTGCACACAGTACTTAATAGGTTTAAAGACATCACAAGCTGTCTGTCCAAGTAATACTACCCAAATAAAGGTCTTCCAGAAACTAGGGAAAGCTTTATTGCAGAAAAGGATGTGATATTTCTCCAGTTTCTATAGACACATTTGGTGATTTAAGGTCTTTGCTTCTCTCTGCATCCTAAATTAGCTGTTCTGGAAAAAGCAGGTAGACTGTCTTCCAAGACGGTCTCCAAACCCATAATGCCAGTAACAGCTTGACTTTCCCTCTTTGTGCCACCACCCTTAAAGGCTTTTGACAGAGAATACTTCACCTTTTTTTCCACAGTAAATTAGCCCTCTGTTTCAAAGTTGCAATACTTTAAGGTCAGCCACAGTTTATCCACTATGTAAATATGAACAGGCTGCTTCTGTGTGCATTAGGCTCTGAATCTGGGAAAGCATTTGGGGTACGGGGAGGTAACTGTTGTTACTGACTCTGCTGCTGATCTTGGACCAACCGCACCAGAGCATAGCAGACCTGCCAAGGAGCAGGGAAGGAGAGGCATTCTTTTATTACTAAATCAAAAACAAACCTGTAGGAACGGTTCTCTTTATTGGTAATGCAGAAAATTTAACAACGAAAAAAGGGAGAAAAAAACACCCTGTAAAATCCCTGCAGAGTTGCCAAACCCTATGAACACAAATTAACTGACAGAGAAGATAAGATAAGAAGAGGCTGGGTGTACAGAAATCCTAACAACCCAGTTCTCTGCACAGATAAGCTGTAAGTAACAACATGATCAGGCAGAGTTGGAAACTGAGACTTGAGCATTTTATGTAAGTAGCATCACAGCAATCTGCCTTTTGGAGCACACAGGAATTCTGAACCTGCTCTCTCCCACAGAACTGATAGAAAAATAAAAGAAATATAAACAAAATCTCAATGGATTTATACAGTTTTACTGAATTTTGGCAAGATTCACCTCTGTACTCTGCTAATGCCAAGCAGTTTATCCGCCTAGGTTAATCAGCCAGATCAACTGAGTTTAAGGTCACTTTTGCTTAAAATGGGAACCAAAGCATCTGCAATATAGTAGGGTATACTTAAATAGAGAAACAAGTATATAGGTATGCATCAGTACACTGATGTTTGTGGACTATATTTAAAGGTTTTAAAAAGAAAGGTACCAGTGAAGAGTAACAATAAAGACAAGCAAGTAATTTGAGGAACATAATTATATTTTTCAGTGCATTTTTATCTGTCCCTCACATGCCAGTATAAACATTTACCTTTTGACTCACACCTCCCAGAGCCTTCCACCTACCAAAAAAGATCTTTTTTGCCTGGCTGAAACATGACAGAGGTGGTAGAGGACAAAATCCTATTAAGGTAGTATCTATGTTGTTGGGTAGCTGGATTTGAGCATACGAGTACCTTATCCTTAAAATATTATAGAAGGATTAAAAGCTGCCAAAACTGCTTCAGGTCCAGGAAAGCTCAGTTTATTTATAAACTCAAAGACTAATTTCAGTTAAAAGGGGATGCTTGGAGGTCTGTCCTTCATGCAAGGACAACCTAGACCTGGCCAGAGATGCCCAGGTTTGCAATCTCATGCCAGTGAGCTTGAAGATGGTATTAAGGAGACCTTTGCAAACTTCCACTTGCCACTCACCTGCAGATATCATTTTCAGGTTCCTCCAGTCCAAACTGATTATCGAAAGCCAGTTGGATCCTGGTGCTCTCTGGGGAGTGGAGCCGCCACGTCAGCAGGAGGTTCCTGGGGTAGCTACTGGGGAAGCGAGGACTGTGGATGCAGCCATTCCCTGCCACACTGATGGTCTCTTCTTTTCGGTACAAGTCTGTGAGGTGATTGCTCTCTGTTAGTAGTCACAACTTGTAGAAATTAGTATGTTGTTCCAGTTACAGGAAGGCAAAAAATACAACAGGTTATAACACAGAACAAATTATTTGCATTTAAAGGCTTTAAAAAGTAGGGCCTAGAAGCAGTTTTATTAGATAGGAAGTTTCGTTTATTTTCTCCTAATTCAATCCTGTATAAACAGTAAGAACAACAGAACTCAAGTATACGGACTCTTTATTTTATAAGAAATATATCATTACTTTTACATTTATATTGATTATATAATTTCATTCTCACCACTTTGATTTCAAAACAGAATTAAACTTTAATAAAAGCTGCAAGCTTGAGAACGATGAAGTAAGACAGACCGAAGTAAAAAAAGATAAACAACCCTGCTTCCAAAATTTGGTGCTTTGGGGAGCCATGCCCTCTGAACAAAAGCACTAATAAAGGGCCGCAGGAAAGTGCATACGAGTGAATTTAAGTTTGCTTACTGTGCTTAAGTATTTCCTCCCAGAAACATTTGTTAGGTCATGTTTTGATTTTATTTATATGGTTTGAATCATTTGCTGCTAATGGATGATTAACACAGCCAGCTATTCCACGCTTATACTGATGTAACTGAGGTCAGATTGTGTCCCAACAACCACCTTACTGAGTAACTTCAATAGCCAAGTCTTTATTTAATTGAAATTCCCCAACTTCTGCCTGAGCAAATATTCAATTGTTCCTGAAGTTTTACTTCTACTGAAGTAAAGCCTCTGCTACTATAAATGCCTTGCTCCAAGGATAACAGGAATTGTGGAAAGATCCAGCTCTCTAAAAGTCAAAATGCCTTCTCAGTTGCACCATGCACTTGCATTGTCCAAGTGTTTCTGATATTGGAATTGGGCTCCCAGCATCCAGAACTGCAAACAACCATTTTTCTGTGCCTCAACAAGTTTACTGTGGGGAAATTTTGAGGATCAGAAGGCTCCAGGACAATATGCAGATCACGGCAGTTTTCAGTTCCTAGTCACAGAATCATGGAATCACAGAATATACTGTAGAAGAGTCCCACAAGGACCATTAAGTCCAGCTCTTAGCCCTGCACAGAACCATTCCCAAGAGTCACACCATGTGCCCAAGAGTATTTATTGTCCAAATGCTTCTTGAACTCTGTCAGGCTTGGTGCTATGACCACTTCCCTGGGGAGCCAAGGCACTCAGCTCTGAGACTCCACCAGTGCGACAGCTATCTGTGTTCCTTCCCCATGCGATGTGTGGGAATCTAGGGCTCAGTTCAGTCACTCACTGAGAGGTGCCTAACACCCTTTAAGACATAATATGGTTTCCTGCTTGGCCTCCATGAGGACAAGGAGGTCCAGCAGCACATCCAGCAGCCCCTAGCAAAGGTCCAGTGGAAGCTGTGGTGTCTCACAAAGTCACCTGCATGTGGGTAGTCTGAGCCCCTTCTCAACACAGACTGTAGAGTTACACGCAGACGAGTCAGAGTATATGAAGGACAAACCTCCAAACATCACCCAACTGCACTGACCAAATTTCTATTTACTACATGAACTTGGACACTGCTTTCACGTAAACACTTAAACTCTGGTGTCTTCATCTTAAACTGAACATCAGTCGTCTGTTGATTGCCAGGTCAACCTCCAGTTCCACTATAAGCAACAGAAATAGAAAATTGGTGCCTTCTCTTGAATTTGGACGCTGAGGAAGAGCAAATGCGAGAGAAGCGTCTCCCACTGAGTCGCTCTGTGAATGTTGGAAACACAAAACCAAAGTAAGCAAACCAGTGGCAGCCATCTGTCACACACAGTAATTTAGGTTTTCACTGTTAAAATAAAATCTAACGTTTCACTGAAGTTTTCCAAGCTCTTAATATAAAATAAATATATTTGTTTCATAAAACACTCATCAAAAACAGGAACCCAGAGAAATGGTACAAACTTCATGGTAAGTACATCCATTTTTTCAGGTTGCTTTTCACTGGTTCCTTGCTATAAATACTTCCCTGCACGCAGCTGTAAGCAAAGCATAGTTGCGTGTCAAAAGTTCATTGTACTCTTCTGACAGGGCAATAATTCTAGCCTCCAAACAACCTGAAACTTAGAAGATAAAAGTCTTTGTTTTCTGTAAAACTATCTCCAAAGACCTAACTGTGACATCTTTCTAAGATGCTTTCACGCTCTGAGTCAACCTTTCTAAGCAAATATAGCCCTAACTCACAAAGTGCAGAACTAGCCAGTTTTGTTTTGTTCTATTTTGACCAAACAATTTGCATAGGAAAAGTGACAATTTGGTGAAAATAAAGACCGACCACACACCCATTAATTTTGTTGCAATTTTCATCAGGGACCTCTATGCTGGAATCTGTTTTTCATTTTATTTTATTAAAAAAAAAAAAACAAAACAAAACCAAAAACAGGAAAAAGACAGCTGTGGGGTTTTTTTCCCCCTAATCTGGAATGAAACAAAATGTCCAGCCAACACTACTGAGTTCCTACTAAAATGCTGAGGACCTTTGGACTCCAAAAACACCCAGTCCACAGGATATTTCACAGGACTATGTCCAACATGTCCAAGAAAAGGGATAAAAATAAAACAATTTTGATGATAACAAATTCCGCACTTTTTAGTGAAGCAACCATTCCCTAAGTCAGAATAAAAGTTACTGCAGTAAAACATGGCAAAACTCATCCTGCACCTCAGAGGTCTTTTCTTTCTTGGACAGCAAACTCTTGCCATTTTCCCTCTATCACTGTGCATTTCGCTGTGTGGTTCAATGTCATTCATACTTCTGTGGGAAAGGTTTCCTTTTCCCAGACAGTCCTAGCACAGGCTTTACCCTGCTGAGATTCTAGGGGACAGAATCTCTTAAATGTGCTCATACATATACCCCCAAACAAAACATCTGTGCACTTAGCACACTAGCTGACAATGTACACTACTGCGCTCTTGTACACCAAGAAGATAGGGTCTGTCATGGCTCTTAATTTAACTTAAACTCTGAATATCACAGACTGTGGTGCTCTGCCAGCAAGTCAATCACACCTGACCAAGACTAGTGATGAAATGTCATGGCTGGATCAGCTCTGGAATATCTGAGTTGAACAGGTACATGAAGCCATATTGCTGCACATGTTAAAAAGCTTAAAAATCAAAGCACAGTGATTTATTATTTCTATCATGGTAATGCAGGAATTATAAAGTTATCATAGAGGAAAGGTTGGAGAGAAGTATGGGAAGAAAATTCTCACTATAGTGAAGTAAAAGATATCTAAATATTGCACTCTGAGGATATGCCTTTTCCACAAGAGAAGAACGTATATTTCATGAGAAAGGCCATAAATACTGTTTCTATAGCCCACACATGAGATGAAATCTAAAGCTACTCAGTGCCTTCACTTGACTTCACTGGAGCAGACTCTTCAGGAGCTCTGAAACAACTTGATTCCCTCTCACCTCCCTCACCTTGTGCTGAATTACGACCTGAAGTGGTGTGGCCAGCACTGGAACCAAACACGTTAGAATTATCTAAGGGGATTTTCACTGGGATTTCACAGAGTTATCTGGCTTAGAAGACACAGGAACACAGTCAACATAAACTTGCTCTCACGAGGTTGGCCTCTCATGAATCATCAAGCATCTGGGAAACAGCTTGAGGAGATGTGAGCAACTCTTGTACTTCTTGTATCAACAAAGATATGAGGCTAAAATAAGACTTTTCCAAGCAGACAAGCATTGCCCTGATCAGATACACTGGGGAAACTCATGGAATTCGCACACTAGGCAAGGGGAAAGTCAGGATAAAAAAAAAAAAACCTTGAGAAAAGACATAAGCAAAGGAAAAGACAGTGTGTCTTTCAAGGCAGTGAACTGTCCCATGTTGCAATGCAATGAAGTACTACACAGTATCCTGAATGTCACATACTAACTGTATTCCATAATGCTTTATGGGAGCAAATAAAAGAAGACAGTGCATAATACACTGCTTGTCACATTTACTAAAAAGCATTTAAAATCATTTCACGATGAATAAAAGCAGGTGTTAAGTCGTATGGCAAAAAGGCCATTTGGGCCATACACAGAAGGAGGATATTCTTGATGGCAGGAGCCACAAAGACATCCTTGCACTGGGGGAGGAAAACTACCTCATAAGGAAGATGAGTGGGAAGGAATCTGGAAGACATCCTTTTAGGTGAGGCAATTCCCTGCAGAGTCTGAACTGATTGGAAAGCAGCTTGCTCTATATTTTATTTATCTGAACTAATCTTTCTTTTTTTCCCCTCATAATTCTTTCACAATCACTAATTTTAAACATAATGACATACATGATAGTCCAGCTGTCCAAGTCAGAGGACCTCTCATTTAAGGCAGCTGCATTTTCCAAAGTGCTTGCCTTCCACCCCCTGCGTGGAGGGCAGCTGGGTGTCAGACTGGGAACTGGGAAGTACACTTCAATATTCAGAAAAATGTGCTTGTCTCAAGAATGTCCCCACCACGGGTGTCCAGCACATCCAGTGTTTCCCCTTCCCAGCTAGGCCATGCTACATGAGCAAGATTCAGAAGCACAAATTTGATCCTGTGTTTTCTCTGGATGCCTGCATTTTCTTGCAAGTTTTAGCAATGTATTGATACATTCCTCTTAAAGCTACTCCTAGTCATCTCATGCCTACTACAGAAAGAAGTTTGCTTGTATCATCATCATTGAACAGACAGTGGATTCCTTCACTAAAACAATAATAATAATCATCATATTTTTAAAAAGGCAATAGCTAATTAATAATAGCTAATCTGACACCTGTTCTATGACATATTCAGCAAGGAGAGTCTGTAAGTGTCAATTCCTTTAGAAAAAAGAAGAATTCAGCGAATGGCCTTGTCTAAGGACCTAACCAACAATATGGAATACTTAATTCCAGCTTTCCAAGACTTCTGGAATTTCAACCTCACTTCCTAAAGTGTTGTCTTGTGTATAAGTTTGCTTCTTTCTTTCTTTCCCTTATAGAAGTGGTTGGCCAAGCAACTTTGATAGAGTGGTAAAGGCTGAAAAGATAATGTACTCTGTCTTGGTTTATGACAATTAATTCCATACAGTGTAATCTGATAAACTCACCCTCTGCTACAGCTGAGGAGAGAGTTGCTAGAAATCATGGTGAGGTTCAGTTTACTACGTATGAAACTATTTGTTATTTCAGGAAAGGACCTTGGGAGTTTGCACGTGGGAGTTTTCCAGATATAACTCTTCTCCCCTGTGGCTCCTGTCTTCAAAACAAATACAGCAGTCAGTGGTTTGTCACCAGTTTTTAAATGAATGAGATAACCTTCGGGGAGAATAATAGCTCTACAGTTCCTTCAGTTAAAAATTAGACTGATCTAAATAGCTGAATCCACAGAGAAGCAAAGAACAGTAAAACATTTTTGAATCCAGACCACAAATCAGTTCATCTAGGGGACAGGCATGCCAAGCAAGCTGTATTTATGGCAGCCTGTTAGATAATCATTGGCTGTTTTTTATTCCCCCACCCTCCTGTAATAAGCAGAAACTTTATTTGTTATCCATAAGGCTCTGTGTAAATCAGATGAAAATATCAGAATTCATGGTAAAAACAGTGTATTCTGTATCTCATCATAGCTTTTTGGGAAGATATAAAACTGTAAGGTCATTTTCCTTGTTAGAAATGTGTGGATTTGTCTTTGTTTTTGTTTGTTTGTTGGTTTTGATGTGTGTTTGTTTATTATGGATATAAACAACAAAATGAATCCTAGTCAGTGAAGAATATAGTACTACACAGTAGTACCAGTCTTAGACATCCTGGTCCTTTTAAGGACAGAGGCTTAACACACCTAGGTCAACTCTGCTCCCATCATGATTCACTAGCAGTTCAAGAAGGCAGACCAAGGGAAAGCAAGGATTATGATGGTCAGCAAAAAAACAGAAATAGCAAAATTTCACCCAGGCTAAAAATTGTAAATTGTCTCTTATGGAGGCACTATGCTGAGAAACAGTCAATCTGGTATAGGGACGCATATGTACGTGTAGGGCAGTGGATTCAGTTGAAAGCATTACTTCAAGTTACAAGTTTATACAACTTCAATAATCCCATTTATTTCAAGGACATTAAAAACTTTAGTAAAGCTCATACTTAAGGAGTTTGCTGGATCAAGACCCAGAAAAAGAGAACAGTACTCTAACACCACCTAAAGTGCTACTTGTCACCCAGCAAATGAGCAATTAAAAAGTGGACCCAAATCCCACTGGAGTTGATGAAAGACTCTCAGTTTGGTTTTGTTTTGCCTGCCACTGAACTTCAAAGAAGCAGCTTGAGATACCTGCTCCTCCTCTTATCAACAGGCCCCTTCTTTTCATCAGGAGCATGAAAGATGCTCCAGGCAACATCATAGCTCAAATCCAAAGCATGACCTGTTCTATCACTATCAGTATCATCATCAGTGCATGTTCTGCCAAGTTCAGACCTCACAGCTGCCTCCATGTCCCTGCGCTGTGTGGAGATCTTTGCTAGAAGAATATATCTATAGAGGATATATCAAAGAAACAAAAAATTGAGCTGTAGTGGAAAGAAAAAAGATTAGCCAGTGCAGAATGTCAGTACTGAAGGCATCAGAGAATAAGAACACTCCAGATATCTAAAATTCCTTTCAGAACCATCATCCATTTGATAACAGAATGGTTAGTAGCCTGCCTATGGTTCTGTGCAGAGCAACCCTGCCAGTCTTGGCATTACACAGTCAATCTGTGGTTGAACAGAACCTAAGCAAAGACCATTTATGAGAATATTAAGTAAGAAACTGATAAGGAAGTCCAGACATACAATTCATAGAGACAGCCTGTCTCTATGCTTCTCAGTATAGTAAACATCAATTTATTTGCATTTAATACTACTATTTTTACTGTGGAATGGACACCATCACAACTGCATTTTGCATGCAGTACTAAAGAAGCAGTCCTGAAATGAAGAACAGGCTGGCCTGCACTTTGGTGGGGTGAAGGCTGTGAGTCTCCTTTGTCCACTTTGATGGATGCCTTGCTCAGACTTCCACAGATGAATACTCTGAAAAAAATTCCTTAATTATGTTTACAAGGATATCAAACTCAGTGGTGTTTGCTTTTAGCAATGACTTGCATTACTTTCTTTTATTTGACTTCTTGACAGATTTTCTTCTACATGAAAGAGCATGCTGAATGTCTTATAATATAGCAGAAGTGTCTATAGAAAGGTAACATATGTTAGGCCACCATACAAAGTATTTTGCTAACTGTGTTAACTGCTAGTTCTTTCATGATGGGCAGTAGTGTTGCAATGCATCTCTCTGTTGGACTCTTAAACCAACAGCAAATTGAATGTATTTTTCTCTTGGGATTCCATAATTATGAGAGGGGAAAATGTATACATCAAGAATGTGTAGATCTAATAATGTGCAGTAAGACTAATGGAAATATCCCCATGATCCTGAGCATAAAAATACATAAAACCTTGAGAAACCATGAGAAAAGAATACAGAGGAAAATTACTCTCATGGTGCTCCGAAGAGCTTGAAGGAAACATGATAACTGAAGCAGACACTTGCAGTGAGTGCCCACACTTCCGTAAGAAGGTTGGTATATAAAACCTGTGTAGTGCTGTACTGGATCTGGCTGAGATGGAGTTCATTTCCCCATAGAAGCTCTCACAGTGCTGTGCTTTGCATTGGTAGCTAGAAAGGTGTTGATAACACACCAGTGTTTTGGCTCCTGCTGGGTAGTGCAGGCACAGCATCAGCACTGTCTCAACATTCCTTCTGCCCTTCCTGCTATCAAAGACAAGATCCTGGGAGGGAACACAAGTAGGCCTGCTGACTCAAATTAACCAAAGGGATATTCCATACCATATGACATCAGCTCAGATACAAATACTAAGGAAAGGAGGAGGAAGCGGCGAGGCATTCATTATTTACGTTTGCAACCAGTACATGTGCTGAGGCCCTGCTTCCCAGGAAGTGGCTGGACATTGCTTTTTAATGGGAAATAGAGAATATATCTTATTATTTTCCTCTTTGATTGTGCACATGCAAACTTCTGCTTTTGCTTTAGTAAACTGCCTTATCTCAACCTATGAGTCATTTTTCTTTTATTCTCTCTCCCCTGTCCGGCTGGGGAGTGATAGAATGGTTTGGTGGACACCTGGTGTCCAGCCAAGGCCAACCCACCACAACTTGGTCAAAATGATGGCAATTAGAGCCACAATTTCTATTAAACACAAATATCAACACTGGACCTTGGCACACACTGTTTTGCAAAGAAATAAGACCTAGACACTCGAAATTTTCCTGTTTAGGCAGTTGCTTCAAGAAAGTGGACCTTTGTGGGAAGCTTCATTCAAATTCTCCTGGTGCAAAGAAAATATATTCCTTTTCCATTTTCCCTTCATTATTTTCCAGATTCTTATGACCAAACAATGACTTATTGCCTCAAATCTTAAAAGATAATTTGTTTTAAGATATTGTTTTAGAAACTGTTTGAGTCAAGCACTCCTAAGTCTGAACAAGACGTGGAATTTCCTTAAAGAAAAAAAATATTGATGAAAGGAAAGAGAAAATCCGGTCAAAAGGGGAAAGACTTCTCATGTTAAACATATTTTAGCAGATAGGCAGGCAATTACCAAGTGGAGGTTGTATGTTAGGACATTAGCCAGTAAAAGGAGAATCTGTTTCAAAAGACAAATCAAGGCAATTTTCTCTTGTGATGTGAGTTTCCTTACCCTCTATGTCAGCATTGAAGATCCAAAATCTCTGGAAGGGAGTGAAAGGTCGCTTCTTATAATGGAAAACCTGGTAATAGTATTCTAGCAGACAGCATTTCCTTGGATTGAGTTTGCCATGGGCATGTTTTTTTGTCTTTGAGGGACCATATATCAACTAATTGCACAAATATAAAAGCTTGTGGGGATACATCAGT
Organism: Pachyramphus minor; assembly: GCA_013397135.1. NCBI lineage: Eukaryota > Metazoa > Chordata > Aves > Passeriformes > Tyrannidae > Pachyramphus > Pachyramphus minor. The sequence goes on along the minus strand of VYXB01007422.1, from coordinate 32,045 downwards.
CCCTTTAGGGCAGATGCACTAAATACCTACTACCTTAAAGTTACCTAAATCTTAAAAAAAATAAACCAGACCTCACTGTACTAAAATATGATTGTTGATAATCTGTTATTTTTTTTCTGTAACAGCCTCACAACTAAAAAATTAACTCTATCCTAGTTAAAACCGGGACACAGCTAAATGTCTTCCAAGGAAACAGGGGCCAGTGTTGTGATTCTTCTATTTGTTGAGAGAATTCAGACCATTTCTGACACCTCTCTAGGGAAGGATGGGTTCTGGTTGCCACTTCAAAGATGGCTTGCCATTTTTCAAGAAACGGATGGAGGTAAAATGCAGAACAAATTCTTGGCACAGGGACCAGAACTTGAGATTTAGTCAAAAAAGGTACAAACAGAGCAGATTTTCTACTTCTTACTCTGAGGCACACTGTCATGGGTCTCTGACAGTTTAGGCCAGAGCAGAGTGCACCGTGGCTCCCTTTTCTGCCCCCATGCCCCAGTTTTCTTCTGCTGAAAGTCTCAGTTTTCTTCTACTGAAAGTCTCAGTTTTCTTCTACTGAAAACGACAGCACTGGGGCAAAGAGGGCAGTAGACACTGAGGTCTTTTCTCAGCATAAAGGTAGGACATGAGCTGGGCCATAGGGACGGCTTTATATCATTTAGATGAAACCCATGTTAAGAAACAAAATTTCCCCAGTCTGGAAAGCAATTTATGTTATACATACTGAAAGTACTGAGAACTTTAAGTGCGGGGGATCTTTTCTGTAAGTACTTAGGATTTTCTTTGGAGGTTTGGTATCAGAACGCTGCAAACCTGTCATGTGGATAGATACTGCAATTTAACAAAGTTTCCAGGCACATTTATAAAAGTCTTGGCAGTGGCCTCCTTTTATTGTTATGATCTTGCACCAAAGGATCTAGAGATTTTCTTAGTCCTTCAGCAAAGAACAAAACTACATGTAGTGAAAGAGCAGGAGAGCTTATGCACTGCCAACATAGAGGGACCAGTGGCTGAGAAGATGATGCTGTTGTACATCAGTGCAGCCCACAAGCTCAGGAACTGCTGACAGATCCTGATCACTGTAAGCCAAAACCAAAACTGGAAATGGAGTTGGCTCCAAAGCTTTGATTTACACACCTCAGCTTCCCAAGGCCTTTCTGAAAAAACAGCTGCTCGGTTGGTTACCAAGAGGAAGTGATTGGAAACTTTCCTTCAAGCCTGTGTGTGGGTGTTTGATAAAAAAAGAGGAGCTAAGTTGTTGAGCTGAGCTGCCATTCTGGCTATACTGCTGCTTCACACAGCCCTTGCTGCAGCCATCCCACCTGCACTCAGCCCCTGCAGCACAGAGCCTCATGTACAACTGGCTATTCACAGCACTGCAGGGAGGATAAGGATGCCAAGTAAAGGCAGTCATGTCACTTCTAGTTCTGATTGTGGAAATAACAGTAATTTAGTGATACTGCTTGAGTTGAGCCATCTAGTACAAAACCTAGCTATCTCACTGGTTCCTCATTGTAGTACCCAACACTGAAGATGCAACATAATGTGTAATATCATGTAAATTAAAACAAATTTAAAAGAGCAGTGTAAAGACACACACAGGTAAAGATAATTCTGAGGTCAGAAGACTACTGCATTACAGTTCTCTGTTTTAACAGTGGACATTTCATTGGTATTCCTCCCTGTCTATATGAACCTAATATGAGCATCCTCAGTTTTGTGGCGGCTGGAGATTCTGATCAACATTATGTTATGTACCATGGAAACTGAGAGATAATCTCTCCTCTGAAAAATGTACAGTTTACAAGACAAAAGATTGAAGAACTAGAATTCCAGAGACATTATATATATTGATCAGCAAACCAGTGATGGGAAAAAGAATTAAATATATCTTTCCAGATTTCTATTCCAAAGCCATCACTGCTCAATGCCCCTAGAAAACCAGGTTTGGTTCTTTATTCAGAAATTCTCTAAGTGGAATAGGAAAACTATAAAGAATAATTTTAAAAAAATAAAAATCAGTAGGTTACTTTATCTTTTTGTAGCAAACTAGATCATAATAAAATGAAGATATGCATAAAAGGTTTTCTTCCTGAGAGAAAAGTTTTCTGTCCATTTCACCCATTAAATAAATTCCATCTTACACATTTTCAGGACAACATTTGATTAGAACAGGACTGGGAATTTCTGCTGCAGATGTTCTGAAACCTTTTGTAACACGTTTCTTTCCTATTAGAGCCAGAACAGATCCTTCATGAGCAGATGAAAACACATTGAAACCTCTGTGGAGGCAATGATATTCAGGACTTTGCTAAGACTCCATGGGGAGAAGACATTATATATCTTTATGTTCTGAACAGGGCTGAGTACACTGTTGGCAAATCAGGATGTAATTAAACAATTCTTCACTTTCATGGACCTTCGATGAACTCTCACTTTTAAACGGAAAACTGGAGTCCCCTGAGTAAATGCACTGGAGACAAAACCAGACTTCAAAGTTGTCCTTTGACTGTGGATTCAGTGACACATTTGACAGTAAAAGAATTGAGCAGTTATGATAATAAATTCAGACAGCTTCAGCTCCAGATATCACCAGCAGGAACACAAAGTGGCACATTTCACTACTCCAGCTTGACTTAAGGTTGACATGAGATGACTTAAGGTTAACCAGCAGACAGCACTAGCAGCCCCTCACCTTAAAGCTTCCAGAGAAAAATGGTGAGCCAACCCGGTTGCCCCCACCTTGATAAAAGCCTAATGTTGTGGAGAAATGCCTGTAGATGTTATGGCAGAGGATTCAAGGGAGCAACCTCTTACTCTTCCTGGCCTAGATTGCATATCAAATAAGGAGAGAAGCACACAGTGGTGATGTGCGCTTCCTGACACCAGGTGGGACTTTGATGCTTGGCTCAGGCATGACCAGAGTAGGTCCCTGGAAGTGTGCAGAACCCAGCTAGTGAAGATCAATGCTTGGTCACCAAGGCTTGCAATTCGTGGGTGAGAAGTTCCATCCTCCATCTGTTTTGGCTGGGGAAGTCGAAGTGGGATATTTGACTCCTGTCTCATCCCAGTTCTGTGCTGGTACTGATGTTGCACATCCAGGTGAACATCACATGCTGAGGTCCTGTCCAGTTGAAGGACACAGCTGTGTGCTGAATATTTAACACAGCTCTGAGCAGCTGTCTGGACAAGGAGGAGCCCAATAAGAGTCTTATGTGACTGACATAAAAAGGGTGAAAAAGTCCAATAAACACAGTACTCTCACACCAATTCATTTGGTGAACACCCTGTAACAGTGCTATCAAAGGGAGACAGGGACATACTGCACCATTTCCTGGGAAAACTATTTTCCACAGTAATGCTTAAAATGCAGAAGGCTAGCTTGGCACTCTTTGGACTACTGAAACCAGTGACTTTTACTCAGTTAGCTTCGCATATTTTTATGGCATCTAGGATTACAGTCCAGTAAGAGAAAAACTTTAGCATCAGTACAACTATACTTATAACAATGGTATATAAATTGTCAGGGTTTTTTTCATTCAGCAATCTTGAGCCAGATATTACCAGGTTTGGCACTGAGAAAAGAAAAATAAGTTCACCACGGTCTCAACTAAAACTATGCTTTTGTCAGTTTCCAGGGGAAAAAAGAGAAAAAGAAGAATAATAAATGTTCCTTTATCCCATCTAAAACTCAAAAAATAACAGTTACGAGATGCTTCACTCTTGCCAGGTTGAACCCTTGTCCAAAGAGGCAAAAATGTCACAGTTCATGTTTTTGACACAAGAAAGAAAAGCAAAAAACTCAGCTTAGCAGAACAGATATGAAAACTTGATTAATGACAAATTTGATATCAAAATTTTATTCTTTTGATTTGTATTTATTGGGGAGAATTCCAAAGACTTTTGTTGTTGTTGTTGTTTGCACTTCCAATATGTTTCAGTTATTTCTCAGTGTTTTCCATGACAACCATGGAAGAATAGTCCACCAAAGGATGAAATTTTAAACCTTTCTTGATTAAGAGAATTCAGAAGTCCTACTTTACAGAAGATACTCTAGATTACTCTGTAAGACAGAATGAAAACAAACAATTTTGTGTTCCCAAGGGTAAAATATTCTGGGTCTTTCTATAGCTTAGACTGTAAATAAGAAAATACCACAACTATGCCCTTAAATATCATGTGGTGCAAACTATAATTAAATAACCAACAACTTTGGTAAATGACAGCTGCACTGTGTGTTACTGAAATCAGTTGTGAGCGGTGTTAAGCACTGTAAGTAGCACTATTGTTCTATCACACTGTATTGATTTACTTGATTTAAAGTGGTTAATTTTTTGCATTCTTGGGGTGCTCTCCATCTCACAACAGCTCCATTTTTCTCGGATCTTGACTTCTGATTTGCTATTAAAACAAAGTTCCCACATCATAAATCTCATGATCTCCATGATCAGCCATTTGGATTCTCTGCTCACAGCTCTCACAGATGTAGCTGGGCAGCTGCAAGAACCACTGAGATTTTAGACTCAGCTACGGCTGTAGGGGAGGGGATCAGATACCAGCTCAGAGAAGGTTCAGGAGCACTGGTGGAATCACACTGTGACAGTGTGCCATGAAAGGCGAGCCAGCGGGGAAAACGGCCAGCCTGGCTGAACAGGGAGATTTTGAAGAAAATTAGGGGGAAAAAGAGAGCTTATTGACTATGGAAAAAAGGGCTGGCTACTCATGAAAAGTTTAGGAATATAGTTAGGTCATGTAGAAAGAAAATTAGGCACAATTCGAACTCAATCTAGCCATTTCTGTTAGCGATAACAAGAAGTGCTTCTACAAATACATCAATAGCAAAAGGAGGGGCAAGGAAAACCTCCATTCTTTGTTAGACACGGCGGGGAACACAGTCACCAAAGATGAGGAAAAGGCTGAGGCACTGCAAATT
>VYXB01007422.1:0-26909 GCA_013397135.1 Pachyramphus minor | reverse complement strand
GACTGGAGCACAAGTCCTGTGAGGAGAGGCTGAGGGAGCTGAGGTTGTTTAGCCTGAAGAAGAGAAGGCTCAGGGGAGACCTCATCACTCTCTACAACTACCTGAAAGGAGGCTGTAGCCAGACAACCAGCAGTAGGACAAGAGGGCACACACAGTCTTAAGCTGTGCCAGGGGTGGTTTAGGTTGACTAAAAATTTTTAGGAAAAAAGTTTTTACAGAGAGAGCAATCAGACACTGGAATGGGCTGCCCAGGAAGGCGGAGGATTCACCATCCCTAGAGGTTTTTTAAGATGAGACTGGATGTGGCACTTAGTGCCGTAGTCTAGTAACCATGGTGGTACTGGATCAAGGTTTGGACTTGATGATCTCAGAAGTCTTTTCCAACCTATTCTATGATTTCCAACCTGATTCTATGATTCTGTGATTTCACGCCACCTGATTCCCACACATCAGATTTACCAACCCAGTCTTTGCCCTTTCATTTGCACAAAACATGTGGCAGTGTTTCAGAGGCACTGCTGTCACTCTGCTCCCCAACAGCGTCATGGGCTATGGATGGGATGGAGTGGCCAATGGCACAGGCTGCCCACATCCATGTTCCCGCTCTGAATTACAGGTCTATATGAACTTTTCAAATCCACACTCACATAAGCAATGACTACCAAGACTTATACAGCAAATATTTGGCAAGGTGGTCCTCCCTCCCTTTTTCCCTCTGTCTCTCTCCCTCCCTCCTCCTCTGCCCCGGTGCAGCAGGGTCAGTCCTGGCATGCACTGGTAGGACATGGTGGCATTTTCCAAAAAGCAACAGGAAAGCCTGAAATTTCAGCAGACCCTCGGTTTCCAGCCTGCTGAGGGATTGTGTGTTACACAGCTGCAAGGTAAAGGCTGTGAGTCTTCCTGATTTATCCACTTTAATTAAGAGACTGGTAATCTCCCACCTACCAATTCAAGTTTACCCACATACACATTTACTTGGTTATTTCATACATAAAGCTCTAAATAAAATGCCTTTCTTTTTTTTCCTACTTTTTAATGGATGCAGAGGACCATTCTTCAAGAACAAAACAAATGCTCCACTAAACCCATCTCAATGGGCAATTTGTTTCTTCAATGCAACCTTTAAGTAATAAAGAATAAACATGAAATTCTCCTAAGAAATAAAATTAAAACACCCTTAAAAAAACCAGTTGTCTGAGGCCTGGTAAGATGCTAATAAACGCAGATCAGACATCTACAGAAAAATCTTCCTCACCAAATCCATTTTCACAGACAACCTGGCACCAGACCACCTGCTTGTGTAAATCAGCAGCATCCTTACAGTAATCACAGCTATTTACACCAGCTGAGGATCTGACCAGAGCAGTAGGTGAAAAGGGCAAGAGAAAACGCTAAGAATCTAAGAAGGAGCAGGAACAGTAAGTGGCCAGTGCAGTGATAAACTGAACTCATGAGAAACTGGACTAAATCAGCTAATAGTGATATCAGGGAAAATTCAATGTGTGCCTCTCTGTGTGCCTCTCTGACCTATTAAACAGAGTGGAAGAAATATTGGATGCTTTTTATTCAAAGTTTGAGCTGGGGAGGGGAAGATTCCTAATTATATCATCATGGATTGAGTAGTTTGATCCAAAGGAAACAATTTTATTTTCATGTATTTTTAAACAAATATTAATATATTATTAATTTTTGGCCATTTCCAAATTTTCTTTAGTACGTAAAAGCTATTGCTAAATTCAGCAAAATCTGTGAATTTTATTCACTACCTTTCACACTTTTAGTGATGTTAAAATTTGCAGGGGTCAGCAAGCCAGCCTGGAAAGTCCCACTTACATGCACTGGGGACTGACAAGAGAATGTCAGTTCATCAACCATTGCAAAATAGTATTATTCAAATGACTCAACTGAAGCTACTCTGATTTATGGTCCTGGAGCTGGGGGTAAGCAATGAATGCACAAAGAAGTCAGCAGCTCTTCAGCCATCCCAAGCAAGACCTCAGAGCTCCCTGCCATTGCCAGAGAGCAAAGGAAAATGCTTTTAGTCCTTTATCAGAGTGCAATGATCAATGCCTTCACCCAGTGTCGTGGGTGTCGTGTTATGTTTTTTTCCTTTCCCCATCGCACCTTTTGAACAAAATCTCCACTACTTCAAAGAGCTAGAACACAGATTTTCAAGTAAGAATTTGAAATTAAAACACATAGGTTACCATTTATAAAATTACACAGAGGCTATACCATTTGTGAATTTTTAAAAACTAATGTAATCCCTAGTACTGACATAAACACATAGATAGTTTCAGGGCCTTATTTCAAAATTCAACTAAAATCTTGTCAATAGCAGAGTCCTATACATGGCATTTGACTTTGGGGGTTTTCTTCCTCCCCTTCTTGGACCATCTGAAATACTTCCATATGGCTATAAAAAGACTGCTTTTAAGAAGCAAGTCCTGAAATAAATGCCAACTAGTCATTAAAAGCCTTGGAATCAATTAGGTATGTGCTGAGTTCTTCACATTCTTCAAATACACGTTGCTGTTATGTCAAGATGCAGAATTATCAATCTTTGCATACTGTAAAAATTAGTGAAGAAATTCAAGAGCAGCAGAATTCAGCTCAAAAAAAAAAAAATAAAATTGGATGAGCTGGTTCCAAAAAGTCAGATTGGCAACAGCACTTTGTTGGACTTTTTTTCCTTTAGTACTTCTTTTAGCAAACTACAGGCTTGAAAAAAGACAAACAATGAAAAGAGAAATTTAAAAAATTAGGGATTTATTTTCTTAGTTGAAAATGTACAGAATGAATGTAGGGGTAAATTTATTTCTCCTCCAAAAAAAGACAAGAACTTACAAGCTGCACCAAATATTAGATATTAAAAAGCCTGCAGAGAACGGCTTTCTACCAGAGTGTAACACACAGCTGATTATAGGGAGGCCTGAAGACTGTATTTTCTCTCAGAAACTAAAGGCGCAGGAGGCAAAGACTGTCAAAGCACTTGATGTTACCATAAATATCTAAGGTTAGTGGAAGGACATGAAAGGTAGTATTATTCTCCAAATTCAACAGTGGCAGATAAGAGAAGGGAGTTTTCTTGGCTGCTGGAAAAGATATGAGACATATTAGAGCTATAAATTATTAGTATCATCATAGTAGCAGCAATATTGTCAATACAGAGTTACTTTCAGCAGACTAAGACCAAGGCTCTATTCTGGCATGTGTTAACAAATCTAATGGTAAACAGACTGTAGTCCTAGGAGATCACATATTGAATAAATATCACCAAAATAATCTAAATTACCTTGAGATTCAGATAAAACTTACAATTCAGAGAGACTGGACACTGGATTGCTTTATAAGGAGAATCAATACATTTGTCATTACTCATATTCTTTGAACCCCAAATTGTGGGTAGACCCAAAAATACCACTTGGGCATCACATTTGTACTACAAGTCTGGCAGAACTATAATCCTTAACTTCACCAAAAAACTTCCACCTCTTCTTAGGTACCTGTGAGCACCACATCTTCTTCAGGGCTTTACTCTCACCTTCTGCCCCAGCTCACATCCAGGACATCGAAAATAGAGACTGATTGGACACAAATTACTCCTGATTCTCTGTTTGTAAGAGATAATAGTAATTTTCTGGCAGATTACGACTGCTTTTCATCAGACATGCCATGGATTACTGCATACTGTGACAGAAGTCAAAATGTTGATAGTTTGATTTTCTGTGCATGCAGAATTATATATTCACAGCCCTTTTTTTTATGATTCTGCATACACAGCTAAGACATTTCTGCATGCATGCCTCTGGTGATTTTTTTTCTTCTAAATGAGTACGTCTATGATTAAATTATAATAGTTTTCTACTTAGGATTCTTAATGTTTAGACTGATTGATAGAAGAATATATTTTACTCCCATTACTTGAAAAAGCTCTCTTACTGAAAGTAAACAGTGATTAAAGAAACCATAAACATTGCTTCATTCTGAATTAAAGCTATTTCAGCTACTTCTTTCGTAGAAACTACGGAAAGAAGCAAGGCAGATGGGGCGCTGTTCCTGCATAAAATCTGCTCATGGCACAAATAATTTTTAAGTGTTTTCATATTTTAACAAGAAGTAACACAATTATCAGAATAGGTCTGGATCTCAATAGGTTTTACTATCCCACTCACTTCATTACCACCATGAATAAAAGAAACCAAGCAGACAGAAACTGAAAAACTCAAACCACAGTTAAGCTGCAATTAGTTATTATGAAAGGCTGTTTTATTATAATATCCTTTATTCTAGATCCTGCTTGATTATTGCAGAAGACAGCCAGGTGATTGAGCACATTTCGAACAAAAAAATAGAAATCTGGACAGAAAAGCCCCCAGTGTCCTTGCCAAGCAGAATTAGGGGAGGATAGTATTTGTGGATGTTCATGTAGATTGTCTCTTGGGACATGATCTTAGTCTTCTTGAAACTGCTAGTTTAATTAGTAACAGGATTGGGCTCCAATTTTTCATGCTGGATTTTGTTTCTATGCTTCTTTTTTTCCCATCCCTGTTTCACACTTGGGAAATATCTAAATCATACAGAGATTTTTCTACACCAGTTAACATGCTGATCATCTGCCGTGTGAGCCACCCCTCCCCTTCCCCCCCTCCTTCTGCCATCACACAAAGAAAACCATCAGACTTTGTATATATCATTGGTCAAAATGACAGGCAACACATTTCTCAGTTCACTCCCTTCTTTGAACATAATAAGGTCTACACAAGGGTTTTGCACCTAACTTAACCGTAGACATACAATTCTCAAACCCCCCCTAAAACTGGTGCTGGTTTCTGCTGTGCAGTGTAAGGACAGACATGCCCACAGCTTCTTGGAAGTCTTTCCCCTGGGTTGGCAGAGGAGCACACCACAACTGCCTGGGGACACCTTCAGTGATGTCTCTTTAAAACACAGCTGTTGCTCTTCAAATGTACTATGGCAGCGACTTGTAGTCCTCAGGATTCAAGGCGTTTCCTGAGCTAGGCACCATATGTTTATGCAAAACCCTTCTGCAAAAGCTGCCATAATGGCAACTGGCAGGATAGGAAAAAAACTGGAAAAGGAGCACAAAAAGCAGATCACTGCAACAATGTGATAGGAGCATATATGAAAAGCAAGGCCCTGCATATTCACATCCATTACAGTTTGCCAGTAGGTCTGAGAAAAAAGAAAATTTATAATTAGACTAACTGCATTAAAAAAAAATCAAAATGCCTTTGGGCACAAAATATTTTCATTGATCCTCTCTTTGCTGTGGCCAATTCCCACTGGTGAGGTTTAGAAGTGGACTTTTTATGCCAGCCAGGGGAGTACAGGAAGGGCAGATGAAATACACTCTCCAGACCACTGGGACCAGAGCTTGTCTGCTGGAAGTGAACACCTTGAAGAAAATGGAGAAGGGTTACAACACTCCTGACTTAAACAACAGGCTTCCTTGCTGCATGCTAATGGTTGGGCTGGACTACGCATGTCAGGGCTGGACCCCATTTTTTAAATAAGTCCCTACGTAGAATCACACCTACTTTATTAAAAGTACTTTATAGCAGTAATTAACACACATATATTGCAAAGCTCTTCTAGCAGCTGTGATGCTGTTCTGTAAAGATGCTCACAAAAGACATCACATTGCTCCCTGCCTTAAAAGCTGCTAATAAAAGCAGACATTAATTCCAAAGTGTATTCAGAGCACGTGGGGGAGCAAAGTCAATGCTTGGTCAAACAGATCAAGGAAAACAACTCCTTGGCAAAGTAACTGTGATTTTCAGACCCCTATGTGCCCTGTTCAAATGCTACTAAAGTCAACCCAAAAACTCCCTTGGGCTTTTGATAGAATCAAAAAAACAAGGAAAAAAATTAAACATTAACCCAAAACCTTGACCAAAGCATATTTAAAATGTAAGCAATACACACCTCATATTCTCTGGAATATGAGAATATGTGGTGTGTGTTTTAGCATGAGAATCAGATGAAGGTGCACAAGGTCCCTTTAGCTGGTGTACATATTAGTGAGAGAATTTTGCCAACCGTCACGATTTGAAAAGAAATGTCACTTCTGTTTAATGTTGTCTGAAAGAGCTACAGCTTCTTATATTTAAACATCAAAGGAGTTTAACATATCCCAGAAAAACTATTAATATTTAAAGGCAGAATAAAGCTGTTATTATTCAACACAACGAGAGATTGAAGATTTCTCTGCATTATCTTAGACATTATCAGTAGTCTCTGTCCATTCAGAGGTAGCAGCACATGCTTAAAATATTGAAAACATTTGCATTCCAGCAGTGACAACAGTATGAGTGCAATCAACTTTTGACTTTGATTCTTTTGAAAGGAAAAGGTTGAAAAATGGTTCTGTATTTACGGTAAAATCAGTGCAAAAGCAGTTGGAGAAAGAAAAGAATCAAAAATGCTAAAGCTTTTCTTCCAAAGTAACATTGGAACTTGAATACAAAGATTCAATTCTTATTTATAAATTTATGTTTTCAATAGACCTTTTCACAAAGCCGTAAAGGAACACATCCTCCAGCATTAATCATTAGTAACTTGTATTTCACCACTTTTTCTTTTTTTTTTTTTTGAAAGGTTTACCAATAGAAAATGGTTTTTAAAAACCTATATTAATCTCTGGATTTCTTTAAAAAACTTCCAAAGTTTTCTGTAAAATAATACATAAAATACAGGCAAAGAAATTAAAGACAAGGGAAGCAGTGGACAGAACTGATACCAAAAATTACTGATCTTGTGTAAGCATTATACACCCTGTAAGAGAAAGGACTTTCTCCTCTTCAGGATACAATTTTTTTACACAATATTCATTGATTTCTGCTAGAAAGAAACCATAGGCAATGCTATTTTGTTCTTCTTAACTCCATCACCAAAATATGAAAATCTTATGCATACTGTTGTCTTATATGTATTTGTATTCTACAACTGCATTCAAATTACTCAGAGCATTTTTCTTATAACAATCAGACTCTTCTGCAACATTTTTGATGACATTTTCCACATCTGGATACTGCAATTATATTAGAGAAAGAGACTCAAACTGACTAGGGATTCCTAGATCCAAACCTGATTGCACTCTTTCCCATATGGTTTTCTTCAGCAAAATGCTTGCATAATACAAAATTTCCAGAAATAACAGTTAACAATTGGGATTAAAAATATTTTTTGTGCCAATCAACATAATTTATGGAGCACTAAGATGAATAATTTCCCAGAAAGAAAGAATCTATGCAGAGAACAACCAAGTAGCAACAAAAACTCAGAGCAGTACAAAGTTCTTTAACTATGTTTTATATGCATCACTGATGCAAAAACTGCTGAAAACTACTTGAAAAGCAAACTGGATAAGTGAAGAAGAGAAAATGAGACTTACTGTTCATGTCTCATAGTTGTTCTTGAGGGTGCTAAAACACACAACTAGTAATACCTAGTCTCTGGAAACACAAGACTACCCTTATTCAGAAAGTCCATCGCTGAAGATGGAATAATATATCATGCAGAAAAGAAGTAAAATTTGTGATCCCCCATTCTCAAACCTCACTGAAGCGGTGTTTTCAGAGTAGTTTTGTGATAATAAGCAGCAGTTAACTACCTAATAAATAAATACCAAACGATTATCTAAATCCATGATCTACAGGTCATAATCACAATGTCATTAAAAAAAGGAAAATCGGGACAAGGGATAAAACTTGATATATATCCAATAATCAACAAATACATTATTGTCAGACAAACAGTTCACAGATGATAAAACTGAAAGAGAGCATCATAAACATATAGGCTCTAGTCCATAGCCAAAATATACGAGGTTGGAAACAATGGTTCTGCAAACAGCAGAACAAATGAAGATTGGTTACCTACTCTTTCTTTTTTGCTCAGCCTCTGAGCTGAATTATGCTGAGACATTCTGCTATCTCTGCCTTTCTTCTTACAAATCTTACCTCATAGCATTTGGTAACATCTCAAAGATCATTCCACCAGAGGTCTCAGAGATGTTATGGCCACAGCATTTCACCCATCTCTTCAAGACCATACAGTAAAACACTGGCAGAATGGGTAGAATAACCTAACCTGATCAGCAAGCACCTGACCTTCAAGAGCTCATGGTGAGCATTTTCCAAGGCCATCCCCACTCTCAGTTTCAGATTGAGTGTCTTAATAAGAGGGATCAGAGAGATCTATGGTAACCAGATGATGCCAAACTTGTCTTTCCTAAACCTTAAATGTGAAGATCAGAGATCAGGAGACAACTGACAAAAATGTGTATATGTATATATACGCATATGTATACACATATATTTGGGGTAACCAATACCTGCACATGGGAAAGAGATATGGCACCTTGGCTACTTAGTGGGAAATACTAATAACTTAACACAGAGGTGTTTGCCATCTTGATTCCAGCAGCAGTATGAAGAATATATTCCTGAATCTGATTTCTTCTAGATGACTCCAGGGATAAGGAACAAAACTAATTAAAATGACATCAAAAAAGTAATTGAATTCTTTCCACTAAATTCAGGCATGAATTTAATTCTACAAGTGCTGTGTCAACGCTGCACTCTGAGAAGGACATAACCAGATCTCAGGGGCTGTACATGGTATTTAAAGTATCTTTCAAATCAATAAAATAACGAATGGGAAAGGAATGCAGAGAAAGGAGTTCTCAGCTGCATTAGTTTCTAACCCTGTCTTTTCCCAAAAATGTTTATGTAACAAAACAGTTAACATCTTTTCTTCAGTTTCATCCAGTGTGACAGCATATTTATGTGTTTGACAGATATGAGAATCATTACTTGTCATCATTCATTACGGAACCCAACCACTTCTCCTATACTGTGCTTTGAAAGTACACACATACTAAAAAAGTGGAAAAATAGATCAGCAATTATATCAATTTATTCCACTTTGAATCCTAAGCATTGGAAGGAGCACGTTTGTCAATGCTCATTCAGCTGATGGAAAAGGTCGATGTGTACAGAAGGAGCAGTTCCTAACACAATATTGTCTAATCTTTCCGTCACAGGTACTTTTAATGTATCCTTCCCATGGAATCTACATTTAGAAAAATGGAATGTTCAACTTAACAAAACAAGGCAATAAGAATACTAGATAAAAAAAGGAGAGATAGAATAAACAATCTAACAGTTTTGGTGGCAACATTGTAAAGTTTTGTGCAACCTAGACAATGACAAAACAGCAGTAGTAGCAGCAGGTGTGCAATAAAGATGTTCATTAGTATGAGGGGAGGTTTTGTTTGGAGTCTTTTATGTGAGGGGTTTTTTTCTCCAAACTCTCTATTTTACATAAATAAAGCAAAAATTGCCAATTTAGAAGACAGATTTGTACAGTTCAGTTATAGGGAGATAGTTTTCTGTGACCCTATAAAAAATTGCAGGGACCTCACAGGGTTTTTCATTTGCAGTAACACCTTGGCATTATAATGTGTGTCAGAGAAAACTTCTATGGGACCCAGCAGCTGCTTCTCAATATTCTGAAGACATTCAGATCACAATTAGTCAGAAATATAGCATGGAAAATATTTTTATTTTAAACTGATGTTTTCATAAGTTCATATTCACTAAGCAGCATTTTTGACCTTGAGTGGCAGCTATTCACAGAGACTAAGGTGAAGGGAGTTCCTGTATTTTGCCAAAGGGATCTGAAGCCCCTCAACAGCACTTGGTGAAACCACTCAAACCTCTGAAGCTGCATATGGACCTAAAAGCCTTGAAGAAGACAAGTCTCACTGTATTCTATTTGTTTTCTGACAAGATTAATACATGCAAAATTCACTCTCCCCCCTCTCAGGATTATTTGTCTTAGCAGAGATAAAGTTGTGTGCATTTACTTGTCAAAAATTAAGTAATGGGCTATACTGTAATTATAGCTTGTGTCCTGCAGAAGAGCTGTGCCCAAAGAAGGGGATTTGGTTTTCTGATTTCAGGAACAAATACGACCTTTGAGGAAGGCTTGCTTCGTTCCAAAGGTAGAACTCTAATAAAAATTATTTTAAATTTTATTACTCATGTAAGTCTTTAGAAGTGCCTTAAAACCAAACATATGACAAACGTTTATTTTAAAAGGACATGTTCGTGGTTTGCGGGGGCCATAGTCTGAAATTCTTTGTTTGCCTCCTTTCCCTCATTCAAGAGTAAGTTGCAGAGTTAACAATGTGCCAAGCTGAGAGAGTACCAAGGTCCTTGCTGAAGCAGTAGTCACAACCCTTGTAGAAGTGTCACGTTTCTGAGGACTGAAAATATGAATATTCTGCAATACCAAACAAGAAGAAAATTGATCAAATCACCAAACCTGTCATTACAATGCTTACATACTTATCTGTATAATTTTTCACATAATACAACAGCAGCCATTAAGAAACTGCCACTGCCAGGCAGTGAGACATCAAAGCTTTGCTGAACACTCCAAACATGGGATAATTCATTTCAATTAATAGCTGACTATTCATTTCAAATAAATGCTGAGCTTTGCTGTATCCGGTAAATCAGATATATATGACAAAAGATGTACTGATATGTAGAAAAAGAAACAGGTAATCCCTTCCATCTCATTCATTAGGGTTCTATCACCATATTTCTGGCCCGTAGCATCGGCAGCATTTTTTCACTCCACGTTGTATATTTGTTATGCCATGCATAAGCTGTATCTGTTCTCTCACAGCCAGCTGTATTGCTGAGATGCAGCCTAAGCTGTCATCTCTACCTGTATCATGTGGACTTGTACACTCTTCATATCCATCCTGAAACCTCCTGCAGACATCGTTTTCCCAGGCATGTGCCTTTGACCACATCACCTCATCTATAAGTCACTTACTGACCAACTCTACTCTGCTGCTTGATGACTAAACTATGACCTATGGTCTGCAATCCTTGACCACCATAGTTAGTCTGCTATCTAACTTACAAAGATGCATCTCCCCATCAGCCCCTGAGGAACTCACTTATGCTTCTTACACTCTTTTGCACATCCATGGAAGCTTTACAGTGACCAGGTCAGACCAACTGTTGGTTATTATGCTAATTTGTTTTAGAATCATAGAATGGTTTGCATTGGAAGGGACTTTCAAAGATCATCTAGTTCAATCCCCCTTCATTGGCAGGGGCATCTGTCATTTGATCAGGTTGCTCAAGGCTCTTTGTAACCTGGCCTTGAACATTACCATTAGTGGGATATCTACAAATTCTCTCAGCAACCTGTTCCAGCATCTTACCACTCCCATTTTAGGAATTTCTTCCTTACATACAATACAAACCTACGTTCTTTTCAGTTTAAAGCCATTGTCCCTTGAACTGTCCCTACAGGCCCTGGTAAAAAGTTTCTCCTCATCTTTCTTATAAGCCCCCTTTATGTGTTGAAAGGCTGCAGTAAGGTTTCCTCTGAACCTTCTGTTCTCCAGGCTGCAAAACGCCAACCCTCTCAGCCTGTCTTCACAGGAGAGGTGTTCCACTCTCTGACCATTTTCAGGGCCTTTCTCTGGACTTGCTGTAACAGACCCATTTGTTTTTGTTTTTATTTTTGGGCTGAGGGCCTCAAATCTGGATGTAGTTCTCTGGTAGAGTCTTACTAGAGCAGAGTAGAGGGGGAGAACCACCTCTCTCAATGTGTTGGCCACATTTCTTTTGATGCAGCCCAGGATATGCCAAACTTTTGGAGTTGTAAGTTCACCCTGCCAGGTTTTTTATCCACCAGTACCCCAAAGTCCTTCTCTGCAGGGCTGCTTCCAACAGTATTGTAAATTTAACCTGACACTGTTTCTGTTGGATTCCATCTGATCATAGTAACCTCCTCTTCTTTTTTCATTCACACAGCATAAGGACAAAGAAGATGCCCAACTATATCAATGGCAGAGGATAAGACTAGTTTTTGTTTGAGGAATGTGACCTAAGCAAATTCAGGAACATGATGAAAAGGGTCATATCTTTGCTGCCTGAAAATAAGGCATCTCACTAAACCTGTCACACAGGCTCCATTTATATTCAGTGGATTCAGAATCAATTAAGATGTTTATCTGCTGGCAGGAACAGCTGAATCGTCTCCCTTTGGTATGCCCATCATTTGGTACGGCAATGCTCACCTTGAACTAGGAGACTGCAAGCGAGGGCATGGGGCTGTTGCTTTCTCCAGCTCCTCTCTGGGGACTCTGGGGACCACCTATCCCCCTACACTGAGAACCTGCTCACACCTAGGGAAGGACCAAGAACCTTCTTTGCTTCAGTCCCCCTCATTACAGCTCAGTTCCTTGACCAAGATCATCACTGCATCTGATATGATTGAGAGGGCCCTAGACCTCAGGGATTGCTGTCAAAGTTTTAATCATTTACTGGAATTTAACGTCTCTTCTATAATGACAGCAAGTCAGATTTGAGGGAAAATTAATCAGTTTCCTGGTCTGTCTGCCCTGATGTCAATACACTGCCCTCACTGGAGTAGCAGGGGCTTCTCACATATGAATTGAAGTGAATGGTTTGTATTAAGTTTTAGTGAGAGGCAGAGACCTAAACCACCTCAGCAGTGCTTTGATCACACCTAACTGGGCACGGCAGAAATTTCAAAAAGATTCACTGTTCTTTTTCTTTTGGCCAAGACCACGTTTCAACTTTTTTTCTTCCTCTTGGCTAACTCAAAACAAGAGACATAGCACTTGTGCCTCCAACAAACATTTAACATAATCTGTTACAGGCACTTGACAATACTGACAACATTACCTGATTTTGTAGAAATGTGTTGTTTATGCCTCTTTTCCAAAAAACAGAAGGTTTGATTAAGCATTCTCACCTATTAGCATAACCTTAGATACTGCAGGTTCCTTACCCAAACCCTTGTTCCTTATCCAAACCCTCCTCAAACCAGCACAGCTTAGGAGGAAAAAGAGGTTAAAAAGAGTAGGGGTTGATTTATTTTTTTTTCTCTGCCACCATTTGGTGCTGCTGTGGCATCACAAACCTTGACTCTTTGTCTCGTTTTAATGAAGATAAATGTGATGGCCAGCTCCCACGCCATGTGATCACTCTTTATATAAGAAAAAACCCATCGGCATATATTTCAATTTCATGAGACAAAGTGCCTAGTTCATCTAAAATCTCTACTGGGATGTGTATCAGAGTTACTTCACCCCCAAATATCCTGCTGTAGATAAAGCCACTGAGCACTTACACAGGTTAGGAAGAGACCTAAATAAGGCACACAAAAAAAAGGACCCCCACCATCAGTGACCTCTGCTGTCTGGGTTTAATGCCAGGAGTGACATTTCCAACTTCATGCTGCCAGTTTTGGGTATTCTGAGTCCTATGACTTGGGAGTCAGGAATCTGTAAGAAGTGAACCAGAGACCCGAAATGCTGTAGCAGCCAATGGGCGCATGCTTCAGTTCATGTGCTGGAGGCAACACACCTGACATGAGGTTGGACATCACCCACCACTTGGAGAGGGAGGGGTAGAGTGTAGCGCTCTGTCCCTTCCTCCTGGTGAGCACTGGTAAATGCCATGCTTCCCTTACATGAAACAGCAATATTCTACACTACTCAGTAAGCTGGGATGTCATGGAAAGCACATGCAGCCCTGTGTTTCCCATGGAAGACCTTGAGTGATTGCAGGGAAAGTCTTCTTCAGCCTTGACCAGGAGATGCTCCATGTGGCTGCAGCCACAAGGACTCCGTGGAATATCCACTAAACATAGACAAACACAGCTTTTCTGTTGGGTGTGTGTAGGAGGGGCACAACAAACCTGCTTTTTTTTTTTTTTTTTCAGAAATTCAGCCCCTAATCCACACCACCAACCATCTGACAGATTTCAAGTTTCCATCAAAATACAGAGAAGTTACAGATACTTAAAAAAAGTTGTCACATTTATCAAGATCAGAAAACAAACATTTTCTTCTCCAATTTCATTCCCAGAACTTCCTGAAATTTTCTGATCATAATTTTCCCAGAAAAAAAAATTAAAATAATATGGCTTAGGGCAGATATTCATCTTGGAAAAACTCATCCCAAGCTGTCAAAGTGTACCACAGTCATTATTCTTGGGGGGAAAAAAAAAAAAGGAAAAAAAAAGAAAAAGAAAAAGAAAAAAGAAGGGAGTGGATGAAGTCTTCATCTTCATAAGAGATGTTATTCTTAAAGGTGCTCAATGGGACTGTGAGCGGACCCAAGCTGAGCAGATCCTTCCTTCCAAAACATACCCCTGCATGGTGGGTGGTGTGCCAGCCAGCCCTGGAATGTGCTGAGTGGTGGCTGCCCCCAGGGGCATGGTGGTCAGCACCTGAGCTCTCTCTCCAAGAATTAGAAAGATAAGATCAAGGCCATGGTAGTTAATCAAGCCCAGCTTTAACGGCAGATGGATATGAGCAGTAATCCTCCAGATATTTTTTAGGAGCACTACAAATATTTGTCAAGGAGCTTCCCTGATCCATCTCTACCATAGACCCCATCTGCTTTGGTGTTATCAGCACTCCTCCGGGAAAAGTGTGTAACTGTGTCATGGCTCATCTCCCGTAATACAGACAGACCCTGAAAAACTCCCAATAACACTTTAATCTCATATCTCACAGCACACTAGTTTTTCCCTTCCACTTTCCTTGTTTGCCCTCACCTTCTCTCTACCCATAAACACATACAACTCATGAGTGTAAGTTTGTATAAATGTTAAAAAAAGAGACCCAACGTGAAATGCTGATCACATTACGATATTAGATTTCTCAGATTAAAACTGAATAGAATGAGCACACATCCACACAGAAACAAGAAGGTGAACACAGGTACTCTCAGAGAAGACAATTTTGACTGAAAGATGCCTTCATGTTTCACTTCCTGCAAGGATATAGTTCTAAATGTTATAAGTAGAAAGACTTGTGTTACTAATATACTTCAGTCTCAATTTATTCTTCCTTTCTGAAACTCTTCAGTCACTGATGCTTTTTCCCTTGAAGGTCAATCATTTAAGAAGACAATATTTTGTCTTTTCAGAGTACTATATATCACAAGCAGTGTTGAAGAAAGAATTTCACTGAAAGCCCTTGATGAAACATTCCTCTGAAAAAAACCAAAAATCAATAAAATCTTTGAAGTGTTGTTCTGAAGTACAACTGGTCTCATTTTCTGATGTGCCAGCATAAAACTCACTTCTGAGAAATTTTTCCAGGCAGAAATAAGTAGGATTTGTCTTATATGACATGAAAGCCACAATAAAATCAATAGAAAATGTGTACCATCTTTTAGATAAATGCAGTAAACAATTTCAAAAATTAATGACAGACAAATTCTCAAATTCAGTGAGGTATGTGTTCAACATCTACCTGGAATTTTGGATTGGGGGAAGAGAGACCTCAGGTCCCTGTACCAAGGATTTTGTCAACTGTCTTGGAAAGAGAGTTGAAGGGGTCTGTTGGTAGTGCCTGCGGCCTTCCCTGCTTTCCCATTGGCACTGGTATGGCTTAGGAAGATGACACACATCCCACAGGAGAGGGCACACCCAAGCCCAAGCAGTCTGCTACAGCAGATGTGCAAGTCAGTCTGTGCTTAATAAATGTCAGGTTTTAACAGCATGCATCATTACTGTTAATTGTACTCGAGCTCAGCAGGGCCCATGCCCATATTTCATTCATCAATTTGTACAAAAGCTAATGAGTTTTAGCTTCCACATGTGCAAAAGCACACCATGTACCTGGCACAAACCCAAAGAAGTTTTAGAAAGGTGAGGGTCGATCCCTTCCCCCCAGACAGCTAGTGACAGGGCAAAAGGAAATTGAGTTAAGCTGCACCAAGAGAGGTTGGACATTGGGAAGAATGTCTGCACTGAAAGAGTTGCCAAGCACTGGAATGGGCTTCCCAGGGAAATGGTGGAGTCACCATCCCCGGAGGTGTTCCAGAAACAACTGGACATGGCACTTAGTGCTATACCCTAATTGACAAGGTCTTTTTCAACCTTAATGATTCTATGAATCTGTGATTTGCACCAATGACCTCCTTAGGTATTTATTCTACCCTTCGCTGGAGTGCTATGATATTTATGGAATTGTATAATTCCAATTAATCTTAATCAATAACTAATAATCACAAAGCCCACACAGGTCACTAGAGTAATTGGGAATCACTGAATAATAATACTACCTGATAGGGCTGCAAAAGACTTTGTCATCCTTTCTTACATAAAAACTGTTAAGATACAATGTGCAATTGAATGTGTACAGTTCACCATTTCTCTTCAGAATTTCAGTAACATCTTCCCCTGTTTCCAGGACTATCACAGCACTTAAGGGATACTCATAAGTATCAAAGTAACATTTCAGCTGATTCAAATATCACATTTTCATGTTGCATTGGTAAGCAATGTTATTGACTTAAAATGGTATTTTTTTTCATGTCTCCACCTTAAGAAGTTTTCACACAGTTGTTCTTCTTTTTCCTTTGAATATCATATTCTTTATGCGTCAAAGCATCTTTGTGAGATTGCTATTCAAAAGACATAGGAGCAAAGGTTAAAAGAAATTAGAAGATGAGACTTGTGCCATTTTCTCACAAGCATCCATCAAAAAGTGAACAAATCAAAGACTCTGAACACTTCCAAGGGACTGTGGGCAATGTCCACAACGCCTCTAAGTACAGAGCACTGCCCTGCCCGTGTCTGGCATCTCCCACTTCTGAAGCCTCCTGCTGAAGCGCTGCTTCCACTCCCCTTTTAAGTTCCACATCTTTTTTTTTTATTTTGAAACATAATTCAGCATCACTCCCACACTGAAACAGTCTGTGCAACCTCAGAATTAAATAATTTGCAGTACAATAATTGGCAGAATCAACATGTCAGTGACACACCAGGCTTACAACAAAACACAAAGCATCCCTCCCTCAAACCAGAGTCATGTCACTCTGACTTCAGGTAAACATTAATGTCAGGAGTTATTAACTTTGCTATGTTAATTATGCATTGAGTGTTATTCTTGGAAATATTCAGGTTTGTAATCTTGCATTGTATAATGTTATACTCAGGATTCTATGATTTTCAGAATGCTGTGAAAACAGACTTTGAGCACCATCATTACAAAACTAGAATAGCCATCTTCATATTTACTCAATTTGGAGATAAATAATTGCAAATACTAGAGAAGAAACAGATAGGCAATCACAGCAAGCAGAAGCAGATATGGTCTCTGCTTAAATTGTTGCTGACTCATGTAACCAAAACACCACTTGTGCCAAAAATGAGACAACATCCCACTCTTCCATGAGCTATGAAATTTCATGCAATCAGACAAAATGATAGGAATTATGTTGATATTATCACGAAGTCTCAAAGTTTTAAATTACGAATGTCCTAATGTCATGATTACCAAAACAGTACAGAGCTAATTTGTAAAAGAGAAGTGTTCACACAGGCAATCATGGACCTCTAAGATCTCCAAGGTCATTCAGGTGGCTTTCAGTACCTTCTAAATGATCTTTAAATACCTAATCTTTTAATGATCTCTAAATACCTTTTACAATCCTTTGCAATATTAGGGGTCCTGACATGGTTAATTGACAACAGCTATTCTGAAGTAATGTGAAAGACCTCTCAACATCCCTGTTTCTGTTCATCCATAATAATGGGCTCCAGAATGCACTAACAGTTTTTGTGCCTCAGAACAGTTCCTAAAATATTCAAAATAATCAGTGTGATTACTCTCCAGGTATATACATGTGTGAGTGATACAGGGGATCTCGATGTCTTTCACCCCTTTTCATACTCCTGTGAAGCAAAAAAAAGCTTGAAGTCTTTATTATTTTGCAGGTCACTAACACAATGCTATGAAATGCAGCCTCAAGTGAGAGGGAAACAAACAAACTTTCTGAGACACGGGCAATTAGTTTTGAAAGATTATGTATATCTAGCAAGCTTCCAAAAAATAAAACAAAAAGAGGAAAAAGAAAATGTTGCCTCTGTCCTTCAAAAAATACAGGTAACAAGTACTCAAAGAGCAAAGCAATGTGCCTTTGGACCTTTCAAAGCCAGGCAGCCAAGTCCTTAGCCCTCTAGACCCACAGGGTGAACATACCACTTGAGTGTCCTGCTGGAGGAGTATCAGAAGAGCAGAAAATTGCTAAACTATCGACAGGACAGTGACCAAATTGTGATGTGGAAGAACAGCCTCTTTCTGCCTCACGACTGCTTTTGCAAAAAAACAATGGAGAACCTGAAAGTTCATTTGCAATGCAGAAAATCACATCCAAGGGGAACAATACTATCTCCCCAAGAATAGTGCTGCATGTGAAGCGCTTGGCTTTGTTTTTAACTTACTTAATAATTTACAAAGAAGTCTACCAATGATACACCTAACCAGAATTTTACCTTATCGGGTGACAGAAACCCACAAGTCTGTCACTCTGAACCATATGTTACACATAGCTGGCAATTCCTCTGCTTATAAGTAAATCTGATGCTGCCTTTTAAGACCCCTTGCTGAAGTCATGTGATGAGGCTGTTACTTCATGACTGAATAATGCAGTTTTGTGGCTTGTAAATTCCCTATTGAATGGGTTGATGTGAACTTGTGGAAAACAGAGAGAAGCAGAATGGCTGAAGAAAACAACTGCTGCAGAAATCTGCCATCCGACTGCCCAGAAGCAACTTCACATTCTCTCTTACAAAAGGTTGGGTCTGCAGCTTCAGAAGGCACTAGAGATTTGAAAAATATTTCAGGATGCATGACAAAAATTGTGCAATGTGTTTTGCTTCTGTTTCCCGCACTGTTTGAGAGTAGGAGGAGGGCATTCAGAGGCTGTGCTGACCGTGTTTGCTTCATCAAGTAACATTTGGCTCTCTAAAGTTATTTCAGTAGACCTGATGTTGCTGCAGGTCAGATCTGAGCCTATGGATTTTCTTGGATTGTAAAAGCACTCTGTTATTAAAGTTTCCTTTCATAATAGGAAACTAAGGTCCTAGAAAAGGTACTAGCAGAAAACCTCAAACTATTTATAAGGAAAAGTAAATGCTTTATTGCAAAAAGGTAAAGAATTGAAAGAGGAATTGCAAATCAGGATTGCAGCATAGAAATGCATGAAATAGAATGGAGTATTACAGCATAATAGGGAGAACAATTCATAGAGAAACATGGCAAAGAAAACTACAAAGTATAAAACATTAAACAGTACTTCTACGGTACATATTAACCCCCAGGGTACATCAGGGCATACATATTCACGTATGTCTAAACAAGAGTCTGGAGAAAGTTATTTCTGTCAATTAAAGGCAGATTTTTCTGCCACCAGGGCTGAAGTGGTCATTTTATTCCCTGCCAAACTACAGATTGCTTTGAAAGAAAAAAAGGTTACTTTTCTATTATGATGACTCTAAAACAGTTACAGCTGTGTAACAAAACAGATGTGGGATGGCAGAAGTGGAGGAAAGTTCACTGGATCGAATGTAAAGGAAATAATTTTGAGGCAATGCGCTATTCTGGAACTTGGAGTCAGTGCAGAAATGCTGAAATCTTTAGTGTGGACTCCCCCTTCCCAATGGCACAATCTGCTGACAAACGCACGTGATGTTGAATTGTAGCTGCTTGCTCCTGGAAGGCACTGATGCTGCACGTGCTGCTGTGATGCTTTGAATTCTAATGCTGCCCTATCACAAGAAAAAATGGACACAGGGATCCTTATCATGATGGTGTCCTGCCCCTCCCTCATATAATTTTCTTCACCTTTTTTATTTCCTGCAGTCAAATTGGATACCTGCAAAAGAAGAAAAGCAGTCTCCCTTTCCATTTTCCATTATCTTGTTGGGTATACCCTATATATTATACAGAGTATTTATTCACTGTATAATCAGAGTACTTATTTACAGTCAACACTCCAGTCACTGGAGCTCAAGGGAACATATTTGAGCTATCTTTAAATTAGCTATCTCAGTACTGATAGCAGGCTAGCTATCCTAATACAGAGCACAGCACAGCATGCTGAATATTGCAGCCACATCAAAGTTACCACAGGTATTTCTAAGAGAGCTTCAATCTCAGCAGCATTTGCAATAAGGGGCTCTTATTTTTTCATATTTATTGTAACTATTATAAGTTCAGAAATGACGAATGGAGGATAATGAAATAGAGAAAGAGAAGGAGGGATGAAAAACAATACGAATTAGTTGAAGGAAGAAAAAAGAAACAGACTCCTTCATCCCTTAAGTCATTCAGGTTATTAAGTAGCGTTTTTACCATATTACCATGTAAAACAATATTTTGGCCTAGGTTTGCTCAAATTAAAGTCAACAGCTAAAAGAATAAAAAACCCTAACAAACTAAATGAATGGGATGACACTATCAGGTAGAGAGACTTCCCAGGGCTTTAAACGACATAGAAATGTGATGACAAATTCTAGT
This sequence comes from Pachyramphus minor, assembly GCA_013397135.1. Taxonomy (NCBI): domain Eukaryota; kingdom Metazoa; phylum Chordata; class Aves; order Passeriformes; family Tyrannidae; genus Pachyramphus; species Pachyramphus minor. The sequence goes on along the minus strand of VYXB01007422.1, from coordinate 6,499 downwards.
AATTTTGAAAAGTCATTACTTTGACTAAAGCTTAGGACTCTGAAAGAAGCTAAATTTTCAGTTATGTAATTGACTCTTACACATTTGCTGAAATTTTCCCAGGAAAGCATGCTTACTTTTGCATGTGAGAGGGATGTAGTCCTAATCAGTAGGAGAAATGGATATGAAGGGAGTCCCCAGGTATGACACAAGCAACATCTAACACTACCATTTATTTCTTCAAGATAAGGACATTTCCAAGTTTTTAATGCTGTGAAATTGCCCACATTTGGAAGGTCATGTAAGGCATCATGTATCCAACAGAAATAAGATCAGCAAAATGACAACTCAGCTTACAAAACAAACTTTTAAGTCTCTTACTGGTCAGTCTTGGTTGACTTAAACCACTGAGTGACCCAGTGTTCTGGATCAGAGATCTTCACGCAAGGGAGTACACATACAAAGATGAGATGTCAGTCAGTTCTTTCTACTCCTGTTTTGAGACTTTTGATCTATCTACTTTTCTTAAAGGAGCATCCCTCCTGATGTATTTTCAATATTTCTTGCATTTAATCTTCATTTTCACCCAGATTGTTTCCCAGATAATTAATGTGATCCATATATTATGAAGCCAAGAATTACCGGAATATATTACGAAATATCTGGAAGACTTGAACAATAATGATACCGGAAAAAGTTGTTTGAATTATATCCCAAAACTTGCACAAAGCCTCAAAACTTGTGTAAACCTACATTAAACTGAACAGTCTTCTCATTCCAGTGGATTACCACATGTCAAAGGTCTTGTACAACTGAAATAGAGATACGGAATAAAAATGAGACCAAAAGCCAAAGTCTATGATAAAAGATTTGGTTTTAAAAAGAAATACTGCTATAAATACCAATGAAAAGAATTCCTGGCAAGTACTCACCAGAGGGAGTGCCACAGATCTAAGAAGAGATACTAAAGACAAATGTTGAAGCATAATTTTCTAGGAGATATCAGATTTTTTTCTCTCTGTAGCCTCTAGAGACAGAAAGTGAATTTGATCATGCAAAAAGACTGCGATCAAAAGCTTGGATAGTCATAAAAATGCTCAGGGGGAAAGGGATGATATTGACTAACAACATTTAGTATTGTACTACGGTCTGCACAGTTTCTTATCAATAACAAATTTACTTACCTGAATATATATCCAGGTAATATTCAAATATTGTCCCCAGCTTCACCAAAGCCACTCAACTGAGGTTCATGAGTTCAGTCAGATGCAGAAAAAGCCAGGATTATGTTACTTAGTGTAACCCATCACTTATGAACAATGTTAACATCTACTTGCAAAAAAAAAAATATATGGAAATATCTAAGTAAGTTGTTAGTGGTTAAATTTTTATATAAAATTATCTTTCCCTTTTGGAGAAATTAGTCTTTTTCAAACTAAGGCAGCATATTCATGGATGACAATCTATGTCCTCAGAGAACAGTAACATTAGAAATAATTATGAACCACCTTAATTAATTAAAGTTGGTTTTCCACCCACTTAAGTTTTTAATCTATTGCTGTGCTAGTCAACTGAGAAGTGACACACTGACAGCAAAGGAACTGATTATATCACCACGAGCATTTTCTGAAAAAGCTGAGTCAAACACTGGCTTGTCCTTGGGAAAGAATGCAGGTCTAGGAAAGAAAGTGGACCTACACCTGGAAAAAGCAGTATTAGAGGCAAGAATTGAGGCATTTCTTTTCCCAAAGCCAGATTTCAGGAAGACATTCTAGCACTGGTACTGGTAAAAGGCTGAAAGAGATCAATGTGACAAGCATACCTAAAAGACAACAGAACGAACAACTAAACTTCTCTGCAGTGTGAAGGAACAAAACCATGATTTTTTTTATGTCCTCAAATTTAGCATATCTTTAAAAGGGATTTTCAGAAAGAATGGTGCTCATATGTTCCACATTCAAAGCCAGATTGCCTCTAAATGATGTTAAAAATTTTGGCCAGGAGTAACTATACTGTGGCTCTGCTGTGGTCAACGACATGAAATCCAGACTGGGCTGAAAGCCAGTCAGTAGTAGTGCACCCTGTAGGTTCACACTGGGATCTACTAAATACTGTTTAGCATCCTCATTAATTATACGGATGATGGAAAAGAATGCACCCTCAGCAAGTTTGCAGATACAAAATTGGAAGGAGTGGCTGATCAGATGGATATGCTGCCATTCAGAGGGACCTCAAGAAGATGAAGAAATGGGCTGACAAGGACCTAATAAAGTTGAACAAACTGAAATTAGAAGTCCTGTATGTGGGAAAGAATAATGCCAAACACCAGGACAGACTGTGATCAAACAGCTGCAAAGCAGCTCTTCAGAGAAGGACTTGGGAGTCCTGATGAACACCAAGTTAAACATACAGCAACATGGTGTTCCTGTGACAAAGACCAACAGCCTCCTGGGCTCCATCAGGCAGAGCAGGTGGTCCTGCCCCTCTGCTCAGCACCGCTAAGACACACTTGGAGCGCTGTGTCCAGTTCTGGGGTCCTTAGTATGGACATACTGAGACAGTCCAGCAAAAGTTGACAAAGAAGAATAAGGTCGTAAAGCATCTGTCATATGATGAGAAGCTGTGAGAGCTGATACTGTTCAGCTGGTGAAAAAAAAGCTCTGGGGGATCATATCAACGTATATAAATACCTGGTGGGGGTGTAAAGAAGATGCAGAAAGAGTCTTCTTAGTAGTGCACAAAGAAAAGAAGGTAATGGGCACAAACTGAAATGTATAGAATTTCATTTAGACATCATAAAACCCACTTATTTAGTCTTAAGAATGGTCAAATGATAGAAAGGGTCTCCCACTGAAACTTACAAATATTCAAAATACAACTGGTCACAGTCCTAGGCAACCTATTCTAGTTGACCTTTTGAGCAGTGGAATTGGCCTTTTTAACTTCCAGAGATGCTTTCGGGCCTAAGCTATTCTATGTGATTCTGTTTTTCCTAGTATCCTGATACTTGGTTTCCTACAGTGTGAAAATATAGAGCATTTTAAGAGTACAACAGCAAAAAGTGCATACATGGTTGCATATACACAAGCAGAAGAGCAAATGCCTTTAGGCACGCAATCCTGTGGGGAAGTTATACCAAAACCTCTGTTCTTTGGTCAAGTGAGAGAAATGACACAAGTCCCTAAAGAGCAGAAAAGCAGTTATCCCTTATTCATAATTTTTCAATCAAAAGAAAAGAATGAAAGTGTGATGTTCATGCTGCACAGATTAGGAATGTTGGGAAGCATGCGCCAGCAAGCAAACCACATCTGTACTCCTGGTGTATCATTTTACACTGCTCATGGCTGGAATGTGCTAAAGCAGCATGGCCCAATTGGCAGCTGGCACATCAAATCCAGTGCCTACATTCAGACGGCTGCCTTTCCCCTGGGCAGCACAAAGGATGTCTGGCTGAGAAGCCAAACGTCTCCTCCCACACCGGCTCACAGGCCCCCAGGCTCTGCTGGCTGGCTCTGAGGGAACAGATGGGAAGAAGTTGTTATTTTTGGGCAGGAGAGGGAGAGAATAATCTTTGGTTGCCAGTTGGGTGTTCACTGTACCTAAGATGGGAAAAGGTGTGAATGGGTTGCTGTTGCTTGCTACTGCCTTGAGGTGGTGGGGAAGGCAGGTGCTCGTGCAGGGAGTGTGAATATTGGAAGATGATGTTAGAAGAGTGTGTGGTGTTTCACGTAGCCCTCTCTGAGATAACACAGAATGGATCGAGCTGTCCAGATCACTCTGCCAAAGTGCATCTCCACAAATCCCTTCCAAGAGCATTCATGATGAAATGCCTTGTTTCTAATGTCACAGTCCTGTGCTATCTAATTCCCTACCTTCCCACATCAGATGTGAGCGCACCACCTCCCTGCCCTGGTCGATGCCCAGCTTCTCTGGTAGATGCACAGCTGCAGCCACTCTGCCATGCAACCATGCGTTGGAGATCACAATGATGGAGCTACCAGTTTGGTAAGCATCATCCAAGCCTAGATGTTCCTTCCTTATGTATTCATTTCTTTGGCATATGATACTGTTTAAGCATCTCCAGTGCTTTAACTGAATTCTGTAAACAGGAAAAATCCTATAAATAGGAAGAATAGGCATAAATTTCTTGTCTAGCCACAGACCATTAATAATTTTACTGGCACTTTCCTGTCATCTCAAGTCAATTTTTCAGGTTAACTTCACTTTCTATAGCTATGCAAAATGACGAGCTAATTTTCAATCAATAAATGCAAGCTTCCCTAGATGCACGGACATATGCAGTATTAGGCAGAAGAGACACAGCACCAGAATTTATATTAAAATATACTTAGTAACTTGGCTAACCCAAGAGAGAATGTGTTGAACACTGACAAGCAGAGTAAAATGTATTTGATGTTCCCATTTTGTGCACTCACTGTACCATAACGACACACATGTACAGAAATGTCCATGCTAGCCTTACCACTCCTAGGCAGTACTCTGTCTGAATGCATAACATTGCTTTCAAAACAAAGGCAAACTCCAGGTCCTAAATCCAACTTGCTTGTAAGACAGATTCACAAAGCTAATTCCCCAGAGAGTCTGAAGCGAGGTGCCCATCTGCTCTTCGCAACTGGAGATACATTTTCACAATGATTAACAGCTGCTTGGAAAACTCTAAGAGACAGTAACTGAGAACAATATAAATGAAGAGAAGTTATAGCAGAAAAGTCACTCCAAAGCCCTATGCATTTCTGATAACAAACCAAAGGGCCTGCCTGAGATGTAAATACCCTCTCCAGCTAGTGGCCCCACAATAGCACCCCTAATTCCCTCGGATTCACAGATCCAGGGAACATATTCTACCCTACAGGGAAATTATCCATCTGTAATAGCTCCAGGATGCTAGACAGATGGGGAATTAAGGCCAAACACTAAAGACATTGAGTTTTGTGTGCCTATCTGCCTTGTTTGGCAGCACAACTGTTATGCCAGACAGGGTGAGGTGGCCTCAGCTGTCAGGAAGGGGAGAGTCCATGCAGAAGGTGTCAGGAAACAGCTGGGAAACCTCCCCACACTTTCTACCCCATGATAAGCCAGCAATAAAACAATACTTTGTAAACCAAGTAAATACCTGGATTTAGTGTGGACTTTCCTTCCAGTGACCCCTGTAGTGTTGTACAATGATGGGAAAGTGTCACAGTGTTCATTTTACATGAGGGGAACTGGCAGCACCTCTAATGGCAGTGATGGAAACTAAATCCAAAGTTACAACACTGGCTCCATGGTAATCTAAGAAGTTTTACCGCTTAAATCACTGAAGTCAAATTTCACTTAGATCTTCTGTACGTTCCTTTCATCCTCTTTTTTGGTATGAATTTGGTTTCAGGTTTTTTAAGGTATGGGAATAGATGTTCCCTTGGATTCCTTTTAGAAATGCCCATTTCTTTGTTACTCAATACACACCAGGGAAAAAAAGACCAGTTTTGCCCTTCTGAATTATGAAGTTCTAAAGTGCATATAAAGATGAAGACTTTGAGAAGCTGAGACAAGAAAAATAGTCTGAAATGCAAAATAATAATCCACAAAAGTTGATTAACTGCTTTTGTTTGTATTTAAACTGGCAATGTGCATGAGATACAATGCAACCTTTCTCCATGATATCCCCAGAACACACTACCTCCTGGATCCACTCAAAGACACCAGTGTCCCTAAAGGTACTATCATACCTTTGAGCAACACAGAGCCATATCATATCAGCAGAAGCTAATTAATTTCCAGCCACCACCATGCTGTAGGTTGTAGGGAACAATCCTTACAGAAGAAAGCCCCACTCCATCCCAGGCCAGCACTTGGGGCAGGGTCAGCACTGATCACCCCCGGGAAAAGCAGCAGTGTCCACCACCACCTCTCATCATGGGCAGAAGAGTAAAGCAACTCTGACTGATGCAAGGATGTACATGTGATGATGGCTCGATCCTGTCAGCCTGCATCCAGCATCATACACCATCCAATACAGTTGGCATGCTACAGGATGTTTAAAAGGAGGAGACAACATGCTTTTCAGTCATAGATGGCTCTAAACAAGCTCATGCATAAAATCAGAAGCAATCTGTAGAACTGCAATTTCCATTCTCCCATGGAATTGAAAGCAGGATGATTATTATAGCAGCAATTGCTAGGGCTGCTATGTCCAAAGGTCAGTGTGCAATTACCTCCACCCCTCAATACATACACACAAACCAAAGACCAAACCATTCCCATTTCAAGAGCTTGTAACTCCTCCACACATATCATGTAGTATACAAATTCGAGCCCAGGAGCACTCATTCACCACAGTAAAACTAGAAGGTCTGTTTGTAGGTATATTTGAAGTTGATGAGGTCTAATAAAACCTGGGTACATTTTCATGTCAGCTTGTTTCACACACTTCAGAAAAACAGCTTTTACTTTTTCTTATTGAGAAATTTTGCACCCTATTTACCTTTTCTCTACTGTATTAGGAACATGAGCACAGCAA
>VYXB01007395.1:0-32188 GCA_013397135.1 Pachyramphus minor | reverse complement strand
GATCAGTGTTGGGCCCAGTTCTGTTTAATATCTTTATTGAGGACTTAGATGAGGGGATTGAGTCCACCATTAGCAAATTTGCAGATGACACTAAGTTGGGGGGAGAGTGTCGATCAGCAGGACAGCTCTGCAGAGGGACCTGGACAGACTGGAGAGTTGGGCTGATTCCAACGGGGTGAGGTTCAACAAGGCCAAGTTCTGGGTTCTGCACTTCGGCCACAACAATCCTAGGCAGCTCTACAGACTAGGGACAGAGTGGTTGGAGAGTAGCTAGGCAGAAAATGACCTGGGAGTTGGGATTGACAGGAAGCTGAAGATGAGCCAGCGGTGTGCCCAGGTGGCCAAGAAGGCCAATGGCATCCTGGCCTGTATCAGGAACAGTGTGGCCAGCAGGAGCAGGGAAGTGATTCTTCCCCTGTACTCAGCGCTGGTGAGGCCACAACCTGGAGTATTGCATCCAGTTCTGGACTTCTCAGCTCAAGAAGGATATTGAGGTGCTGGAGCAGGTCCAGAGAAGAGCAACCAGGCTGGTGAAGGGACTCGAACACAAGTCCTATGAGGAGAGGCTGAGGGAGCTGGGGTTGTTTAGCCTGGAGAAGAGGAAGCTCAGGGGAGACCTCATCACTCTCTTACAACTACCTGAAAGGAGGTTGTAGCCAGGTGAGGGTTGGTCTCTTCTCCCACACAATTACCAGTAAGACAAGAGGGCACGGTCTTAGGCTCTACCAGGGGAAGTTTAGGTTAGATATTAGGAAGAAATTCTTTACAGAGAGGGTAATCAGGAATTGGTATGGGCTGCCCAGGGATTCTCCATCCCTGGAGGTATTTAAGATGAGACTGGATGTGGCACTTAGCGGTATGGTCTAGTAACCACGGTAGTGTTGGATCAAGGGTTGGACTTGAAGATCTCAGAAGTCCTTTCCAACCCGTCTGATTCTATGATTCTAAGTGCTTTGCTGTGTCGCGGTCGGGGTGTTCAAACAAAAAGACTTCTTCTGAAGAAAGGACCCTTTATTGTACACCTGATGCGACTTTTATACACTTTTCTGACTATACATGTCAAGGCACAATTGGTCTCTCATTAACATAAATAATTTACAATTGGACATACAAACCACGCATGTCTGACAACAATGATTCAGCACAACAGACAGGAAATCCATTCTGTGTTACATCCTTCTGGTCCGTTCTTGCCACCTTGCCATGTGCAATAGTTCCATCTTCAGTTTTCACAGTTCTCACAGAGACCCCAGACCAGCTGGGGTCCCCCCACATTGCTGAATGAGGGTCTTGGTGAAATTGGTAAATTCACATTGTTTTAAAGTACTTGAAATTTATTTTACACAGTCCTGAGAATGTCACACACTCATAAGAATATGATTACACTGTGCAGTATATAAAAACAGTAAAACAATCCCTGACTGAAGCTCTGGCAGTCTAATTAAACAAACGCAGATTGAAAAAAAAAAAAAAAAAAGAGTGGGAAATAAAAATGGAATAAAAACCAAGATATCTGATCTCTAGGTTATCAATAAGATCATATTGCCTGCTTGTGCTGGTTTTAAAACTCAGCTGGAAAGTTAAGACCACTCAAACCACCCCCTTCTGATAGTGGAGGAAAACATACTAAGAGAGATTATAAATTGGAGTCACAATTTACTGAATAAATCGCAATAAACGCAGCAACAATAATAAAGGATTGTACAAAAGAGAGAATGGTTTACCCACAAAAAGGGTATCCACCGAACAAACAAAAGTGCTCCCCAAAGAGAGCACTCAGCATGGTTTTCCCAGACAGAGGCAAGATGTCATCTAGCCCCCAGGAATAAATACAAGATGGCAGACATCCCCATGCTCCACACCACGTGGATCATACCACAGTACCCAGGAAAAACAAAAGCAGCACACTGGAGAGGCTTTCTGCTATTCAAAACCTCACCCCCAGCCCAGAAAGCAGTGGAAAACAGATGAAACCTCCACTGCACTGGGGGTGGGCCCCATGTGGCAGCTGGGGCCAGTGGCAAGCGGCTCCCTCTCTCTCCATGGTGGCAAAAGTGGCAGTGGTGGTGCCAGAAGTGGTGCAGCATGATCTGGGGCAGCTCCCTCTCAGGATGGTGGTGGCTTTGGCTGGGCTCCACTGCTGTTGCCATTTCAGCACCACAGTCAGTCGCAGGGTTTTTTTGTTTTTCGCTGCTGTCTGCTTCAGCACCAAAAAGATCTGCAGTGTCAGAGAAAACAAGAGGGAAAACCAGCGGAGAGGCAAAGGGACCGAATCTGCCAGAGCTGACGGGGACCACTCCTTCTGCTGAAGCGAGAAAGCCAAAATGATGAATTCCCGGGTTCCATCACTCAGTTTTACCTGCTGAAAACCATAGCCCTTGCTCTGACGTGGATCATGTGAAATAAGCAACATTAAAACTCTGCATGTTATCTCTGTACCCAGGACACTCCCCAGGAAAAGTCTGCTGGTTATTCTGACACTTTATGGGTAGGCACAACATACAGACAGTGCTAATTTAGATTTCTCAGGCTCTCCTAAATGATTCGTTAGAATCAGTTGGGTCCCAATGTTCCTCTGAGAAATGTAAGCCTTTGAAATAATTCTATTTCATCTCTACTTAAAAACAATCAAAAAATCAAAACCCTCTACATTACACTCTAAGCAAGAGTTTTTCAATTTATTTAAAATAGAATATTTAAGTAAAGGAGGCAGATGAACCAAAAAAAACCCAACCAAGCACATAAACCTACAAGTTAAACACTTACACTAAAATACAAGATTGAGAATCTTGATTAAATATTTTAAATCTATTTTTATGTATATACTTATGATTTTATTTTGAAAATAAAAAATATAATGTATTACAGGAATAATAAGAGTGTATTTATAGAAATTTTGGAATAACTTTTGATAAATAAACTGTGTCATCATGTACTAAGATTCAGTATAATCATTTGGAATATCCTGAAAAAGAAAATGACAACATGCAAACTCCCTTTTTGGCAATTTTCAAAAGTATCTTGCAATGTCTAACAAATTCTTCGCAACAAAAATGAGGCTGTTCACCTATAAAGTCAAGCAGAATGGTTTTTACAGGCTTCCTGATACTCTAACCATGTCTTTCACAGAGGAAAACGAATTTGCCAGAGAGAAGCCTACTAGACAAAAAAAATGCTTTGTCCAGTGACTACTTCATAGTTACTGACAATGTCAGTTATTTACCTCTTGCCAGAAAAAGTGAATCATGTCAAGACATTACAAGATCAACAGCATCCATTACTACCCGGCAGTAAAAGATAGTTCTTCATTACTACTGAGGTTTAATAAGCACTGCAATGTTTGCTCCCATCTCCTGGACAGATTCCAGTTGAGGTAAATGCCTCCTGCTTCCCCAAGCTCTCTTTGCAATTCCCTTAAGTCAGACACTCTTCAGTCTGCTCTAACTTGCCCATGCACTGTTAAACACTAGAAGTGACTACTTTGAAGGAATTAATTACAGAGTGAGCCAAAATCTCAAGTTTTCTCAGACTAGAATTCACAAAATGCCTGCATGTGCTATGAAACATAACTGAAATTTTTAGTAGAGCACACTAGCATTCATGAAAATGTTTCTAAATATTACTGGATCAATTAGTGTATTTTAATTAATCCTGAACTATTTGAATGGATTCTTTATTGTGTGTTCATTTTGTTGGCTTGCAGATTGAGGCCAGCCAGGATCGTGATCAAAATTAAATGTGTTACACTTAAGTGTATTTCACTGAGCTATAAGTGAGATGGCCTATGAGCCCCAAAGCATGTACTTGCCTTCTAAAAAGCATGACCAGATTGTGCATTTTTCTCTTCTCTGCCAAAACATGGAGGAAGGGGGGAGAGGAGGGGGTGGTAAATAGAATATACCAAAATGTTCTGTTGTAAAGCATCAAATTCATCCCATTTCTGGCCGGTTGCTATCATTTCATCATGTTTTTCCATGACTTCTTCCTTCTATAGTGTTACATTCATGGCATTCAAGGTCAGTGCTACAACTCCATTGGAACTCCCTCTGAAAAAAAAAAAAAAAAAAAAAAAAAAAAAGAGAGAGAAAAGAGGGATAATTAAGTAGAAAGAATTAGCAGTTACTTTTGCTAGACCTGAATGGCTGTCCCTTTTGACTCTGGAAAGTGTATTTCCCAATTGTGAAAATTAAAAATATACCCCTAGAAGTCTGCATCTCCAATATACATAATCCTGAAAGACAAGGGAATCCTAATGTAACTAGATAAACTTTAGGTAGCAGCAATGTTCACTATTACTTTTCTTATTTATTCCTCAAAACATTCAACTACATGTCAACTACTCTGCTGATTGATTATATTTCACTCCTTGCTTCCATATACAAGGATGTAAGGGAAATTCATATCTAGGGAAGCAGATTCTGTCATTTACACTACCTTTACATTCCAATCCCAAATTTATCTTTCCTTTTTGAATTGTTTACTGTCATTGTGTTGGTTTTTGTTAATTTGAGCATTTTGATAATAAAACATCAATAAAACTTTAAAAAGCAATAAGTTTCTCTTACCAGTAAGAGTGGTTTAGTCACAAAGACATGTGTGGCAATGGACCTGTCATATTTAGGATAGAAAAAGTCCTTTCAGAAATGGACTGGTAAAGAAAACGAAGAAAACAGCACAGATGTCATGAAAACTGAAGTTTTTAATGTTGTTTAAACATGTTTCAAAATGGATTTTTGTAGTTTTTGCTAACTCACTGTTTTTCTTCACAAAATCCGCCTCAACAACAGTTATCTGTATGAAGGAATGTCCTGGGGAAGATAAAGGAGAAGTCTTCTTATTGGTTTTGTTAACCCTTTCCTATTGGTTGTTAACCCTTCCTTGTTATTGGTGAATTCTGTAAACCCCCTGAGATTTTCCATTGGTGATTTTTTTAAATCCCCCTAAAACCTATATAAGTCCCTACCCCCGACAATAAACTCTCTCTCACTCGTCTCTTCTCCTGTGGTCTCTGTGTGAGTCCCTGCTGGGCTCCTGGGACCTGAAGGCAGGGAGGCAGGGGAGAGGAAGCATATCCCCTCCAGGTAATAGGCTAAAAACCCTGTCCTGGAGTTCCCTTTCCCATTTCACCATCGCAGATATGCACTTAATCCACAATACACCATCATGAAGTTTTTATTATTTCATTTCAAGGTTATCAATATGCAAGTCCTCTTCCTTTTACGTCATACTTTTATTAGTTTTTCAGTCCTTTTGCAACTTCCAATGTTCAGGTAGACACCATCTCTCAGGGCAACAAACGTTTCTGGAGAGTTGTTGAGGGGAATGCCAAGTAACATATGGTCATTTCCTTTTGATGATGAACAGTCATTTGCAACAGTCCCCCACTGAATGGGACTAGCACACGTCTTATTTTCCTACAGAATTAATGAATTAATGAATTAATGAATTAATGGACAAGGCAATCCAATCAGCTCATCATTACATCAACTGTGTGACACATTCCAAAAGCAGCTCCAGAAGCCATAATGAGAGTTATCTCATTTGCCTGCAGTTTCTGCCAAGAAATACAATACAGTCACTGGCAAATATCTTCCATTGTCTAGTATCTGGGTGCTTTGGTTTCTATTTAAATGCAAAGAAGTAGGACAATAGAAACACTTTCTGAACAAAATTGTTTAAATATGTCAAATGTAGCTTAAAGAAAATCAGATACAGGCCCCCAAAAAGTGAGGAATAAAATCAAGTACATCTTTCTAGAACCTCAAAAGCAGGCCAAGAGCTCAATTCTTCATCACTTCATGCAATAATCCTTGGAGAATATGTTCTTTTTATACTGGCAACCTGTTATGACACAAATCACATTTATTTCCTTCAGTAACAAAGATATTCAGTTCAAGATAAGATCTGAAGCTGCTCTGAAACTGCTGAAACTCCTCAGATTCAGGCCTCATCTTAAAAACAAGAAGATGCTCACCAGTGATGGCAAAAAGGCACAAAAAAGAGTTAACAACCGTTCAGCTGGTATACCTTGTCCTGTTTGCTCTACCTGTTCTGCTAGGAAAACATTTTAGAAGCAGTGGTTAATATCATGTTCTGTTCTGCTCACCAGACCAAAGTCCTTATTATAGAAATGTGGAAAGTACAGGATTGTGATGAGCAATCCGTCCTGCATTTCTGTAGGCCCAGCATTAGCATAACAGAGCACAAACAGCATGGGAACACTGAACTGTTTTGATAACGAACCTTCTGGTTTGAAACCATTTTGGTACTCCTGTGCCAAAATAAGGGAGGAGTCCCAGAAGGTAAACAATGATTTCACACTGTGTGGACACCTGTAGCAGTCCAATTAGCTGTGTGATAGTAATGCATGTTTAGTACATAGATCCAATAGCTTGAGAGTGACCACAATCTGCGCGTATTGTAAGTGTATAAAAAGGCCAGTTTATGTAAATTAAGTGGAACACTGTTGATCACATTGGTCGTAAACAGATTTTGTTCTGAGCCCCTCTGTCTACATAGAAAGAATAGGAGTAGTGTACACAAGTAAATTAGGTAAACTAGAACTTTGAATAAGATATAGAAGGCCCAAAGCCAGGATTTTACAAGCTTGAAGAATTCAGGTCACCTAATTGAAGAGGTCAAGTGAGGAAGAAGAGAAATAGACCCCCAATTTGAGGAGGAAGGCTGGAACAACCACTACCAAGAGAAGAATCTGGAAAGCTCTGCCCGGACTCTACCCAGACTCCACCTATTATCAATATGCATGATTAGATGTTGTAATCATATGAATATGTATGTTAAGATGTTGTAACCATGAATGTAGACTGTATAAATTACCTTGTTTTCACTGATGCCTTTGAGTAAGTTTGTCCAGCATGAGCCGGCTTGCTCCCTACATTGAATAAACAAATATCTTGCTGCTTAAAGAAAAAAGAAGTCTCCGAGCAGTTCACATTCCAAGGTTTTTTGGCATCACCAGGTAGTTTTCAAAGTAATAGCAAGAGACAAGTATAAAACTCCTTTTAAACTGTGCCCACTGAAGTTGTACTATAAATCATTTTGAAACAAAAGCAAACAATAGCAACCGAAAAACACTTTCCATTAGAAAGGAAGACAGGCTTTGAATGTGACATTCAGATTGAGGCATCTGGGCACAGTTCCCAGTTCCAACAACTCTATTACAGTGACATCTGGGAAAACCATGTGATACTCTGATCACCCCCTTTTCTCACAAACAAGAATATCTAAAATCTTCTTTCTTGTCATGTTACTCCAGAATAGAAACCCTTCATGTCCAGAAATGCCTAGCAATGTAGAGATTCACACCTAACCTAATAATGCTCCGGTTGCTGCTGGATGGCAGATGCAATAGAAATAATAAATTCTTACCATGCAGGTCAGATAGCATGAAAACTGAAACAGACCAGCTTATCACTTAAGCTCCTCAAAGGGAATTTAAATAATTTCAGCAGTGATTATGAGACACCATATTTTTTGTATTTTTTCTGGTATCTATTCGACATAATTAATTCACTTAATTTCTTCCCATCACAAGGGGACAAATAATTGCCATCAAATAATTAACTCAAAGAGAAATTAAACGTTTCCTGACACCTCTTGTGTTTACAAAGCTTAAACTAACAAAATGTCCAGAATAAAACACCTGTTTTCTAATTATAAACAAATATGTTTCCATCAGTAAGATCCAGCTTTCACCTATAGAGGCAAGTACTGCTCCACTGACGACAACACCAGAAGCATTGATAAAGCCTTTTATAGATTGAGTTCATCTGCTCCATGGGTTTCAAATCCAGGGCATGAAACAAAAAGGAAGGGGGGGGAAAAAGGCAGGTAAGGTTACAGGGTTACAGAAATGCGTAAGTGTTTCTCCAAGTGCATGATCAAGACATAGAACCATAGAATTGTTAAAGTTAAAAAAACCCTCTAGGATTAGCGAGTCCAATCATTAACACAGGACCACCATGTTCACCACTAAACCATGTCTCCAGGTGCCAGAGCCATAGTCCTAAGTGCACACCTGAGTTGCAACTTGCCTCTAGTCACTTTCAGGGAAGTACATAAACATCTCAAAAGATGGATGATGCATTGCTACTCTGTATAGATGTAATGCCCAGAAGTGCAGCAGCTTCTTTCCAGGAACAACAAGCAAATACTAGGACAATAAGATTTCATGGAAGGAAGAAGGGTTTGTTATTTTTTACCTTGGCTTGTTTGGGTTATTTCTGCAGTTTAGGCGTTGTCTCTGCCTGCAGAACCCCTTGTGCTAATCACTATGTTCCAGGTGGACCAAAGGCCTCTCATAAACTACATTCAAATGAAACCAGCATGGGTCTGGGAAATGTTGCAAGGCTTTCTCTGGTAATAGTAGGGCATATCTACTCTGGAGTGCTGTATTATCCCCTATGTCAGGCTTGGTGCTGTGACTTCCCTGTGGAGCCTATTCCAGTGTTCAGCCACCCCTGCATGAAAAACCTTTTCCTGATATCCAACTTAAACCTCCCCTGTCTCAACTTCATGCCATTTCCTTGAGTCCTGTCACTACTCATGAGAGAGCAAAGATCAGTACCTGCCCCTGTGCTTCCCCCTGTGAGGATGTTGTAGACTGCTATGATGTCTCCCCTCACTCCCCTCTCCTCCAGGCTGAACAAACCAAGAGACCTCAGCGACTCCTCATAAGGCTTCCCCTCCAGAACTTCACCATCCTCATTGCCCTACTTTGGACACTCTCTGTCAGCTGAATGTCTTTTTTTTTTATTTTGTGGTGCCCAAAACTGCACAAAGGACTCAAGGTGAGCCCACACCAATGAAGTGTAGAGCGAGATAATCACCTCCTTTGACCAGCAGGCGATGCTGTGCTTAACGCACCCCAGAACATTTTTGGCCCTTCTCCCTGCCAAGGCAGGGCAAGTCACATGGCTGTGGCAAATTTTTAAAATAAAAAGTAATAAATCCAGGAGGGACCCAGTCACTCGTGAGGTCAGCAACCAAATCCGTTTATTGAGACAAACAAGAGCTTATATAGGCACTTTGAAAGTATACATCATAACATGTGATCTTAACAGCCAATCACAACAAGGCACTCCACTGCATATGTGCAATGGAGTACCTAGGGGACCACAACTCCCAGGATGCCTCTTGGCACCCTTCCTGTAATATGACCCCTGCATTTCCCCCTGCTTTATTATTATTGTAATGAGTTACAGAACCGTACATTTTTGCTGAACAGTACATTTTTAAACCTTTTAAACCTCTGTAACAATCCCCATTTTAACACAGTAACTTAACCAACTTTAACCAACCTCTTTAAATCCAGGGCCTTCAGGAAGTAGGTTCATTTAAGACTTTTCTTCTAGGGTTTTAAAGGTAACTGAATTTTATTTTTCTAAGGGTTTGTATGGAGCTGGGAGAAATAACAGCTTTATTATTTGGAGGGTTTTAGTAGAACCAAGTAGTACATCAACAGGTGGAACATCAACCTTTAATTTTCTGAAGGCCTGTGTATAACTCAGAAAAACTCAACTTTATTTCAAGAAAAAGGTTTTTAGGGCACATGTGTTGTGTATTCAGCTTTCCCTTGATATGACAACGTAGCTAAGGTAGTGTTATTGTGTATGTATAGCTTTTTCAGGGCTTATTTGGTATAAAGTGCTTGTAAACTCACATACACTCATATGTCCACACAATCTTTCTCATTCATTCATAAGCGGCTCCCTCAATCTCTCCTCATTCATGCATACCTAAGAGTTTTATTATGTCTCTATATTTCAGCCAAACATGTTAGGTTTAGTAATAGTCATTAGTTATGTGTTTCTCTGTCTGCAATTTCTTCATTTGTCACTTTTGGTAGTTGCTCCTGCTGTGAAGAAAGACTGATATAAGGCCTGACAGACCTGGAAGGAATCCATTTTAGTTTTGTACCTGTAGATATGCAAGCATATCCTCTCCCCCATGTCACAAGGTCCACTGGTCCCATCCACTGTCCTGATATTAGGTCTTTTATCACAACTGGTAGTTTGGGAGAGGAAAGTGCCTGAGATTCATGGTGGCCTTCATACCTACTACAGTCTGTGTCATTATAATTTAAGAAATTCAGGACATATGTTGCTTTCCACAGGTGTTCCTGTGGGCTACAGATGTATTCCCCCTTTTTTTGTTTTTGTAACATCTGCTTCAGTGTGCCATGTGCTCTCTCCACTATAGCTTGTCCCGCGGGTGAGTGTGGTATGCCTGTGGAGTGAAAAATTCCCATCTGTGAGAAATGCTTGACTTTTGATAAAGTGTAAGCAGGATCATTGTCTGTTTTTATAGTTTTGGGGTTCCTAAAGGCGCCAAGCAACTAAGCCACATCTTTTAACATCTTTTGCCTTTTCCCCAGTATATGCGGTGGCATTTATATATTTGGAGTGTGTGTCAACTGTGACATGGACATACTTTACCCGACCAAACTCAGCTATATGTGTAAGGTCTGTTTGCCACACTTCATTTACTGTTAGGTCTTGGGGATTAACCCCTTCTTTAGACAGCACTGGGGCAATTTGTTGACAGTCAGGACATGACATGGTTATCTCGAGCTTGATTTATAGTAAGCTGAAATTGTCTTTTTAAGGAGAGTGCATTTTGATGAAAGAATAGATGGGACAATTTTGCCTGCTCAAGATTTTTAGGCACTGTGACAGTCATAGCGGAGCATCTGCTTTTTGGTTACCTTCCGCTATGGATCCTGGCATTTCTGTGTGGGAACAAACATCCATTATATAGAAGTCAGACTTTCTGTGGTTAATGAGGAACCATTTAGTACGTATTTCTGCAAATAAGTAGGGATTAGTGACATCTCAAAGAAAAGAGACTTTGAGACGTGAAACCAAGCCTGCTGCATAACACAAATTGGTAATAATATGTGGCTGATGATAAAACAACTCAAAGGCTATACAGATGGCAGCAAGCTCTAAAACCTGTACAGAACTATCGTCTGTACTTGATTGTCCCATTGTCTTGTGACAGGGTTTACCCATGTCACCGCAGCCTTTCTGGACCATCCAGACGGGTCAGTAAAGACAAAAAGACCTTCTACAGGCTGTGGCTGACAGTGACGTGTGGCCCTTAGAGGTAGATTTCCCATTTCAGCCCAGAGTCTGTGTTTTGGAAAATGTATAGAAATGTCACTGCTGTAGTCTGCCAAGGCAGCCTGGAATCTGTGTCTTCTGCAAGCAGCCAGTCCAGGTTGTCCTTCATTGCTGGAATGTAGATGGCCTTGGGATCTCATCTTTCCAGCTCCTGAAGACATCCTCTATCTTTAATAACAAGTTTAGCACACATTACGTTAACTGTCCAGACAGTCTTTTGTGGTGAATGGGGCAGAAATAACCACTCCAGGACCCTCAGGGGGTCAGACTCAGTCTGATCCCACTGGAACAGGACAGCAAAAGGCTGAAATTTGCTAGAAATAAGTGCAAGGCAAATGTGTAGGTTGGGATGTCATTGTCTACCTTACCTATTTTCAATAGCTTGAGAACATATTTTTAAGGCTTGCTTTGCCTCTGCAGTTAGGGACCAAGTGGATGTTAAAGTCGGATGTTAAAACCTTTAAGCAATTCGAAAAGGGGATGCAGTTCCTCCATTGTAAAGCCTAAGATTGTTCGAAGCCAGTTAAGGGTTCCCAGCAGTTGCTGTAAATCTTTTTCCTGAAGTGTCAGTGGCTGTGGTACAATCTCTTGCTGCGTGATCTTCCGGCCAAGATAGGCCGGGGCTGGATCTTCTCTGTAGTGACCTGCAACCCTGCTTCTTGAACAGCATTAGTTAAGGCAGTCATGATGGATTGTATTTCAGTGTCTTGGGCAGCAGCTACTAAGATGTCATCCATACAACAGTAAATAATGGCTGAAGGGTAAAACCTTCAGACAGGGTGCATAGCTTTAGCCACCACTGTCTAGCAAATAGTTGGACTATTATGCATGCCTTGGGTTAAAATGACCCAGTGGTATCTTTGCCTAGGCTCCGCATGATTTAAGGCAAAACGGGGGTTAAATGCATACATAGTACTCAGTGTTTCCAAAAACAAAAATGTATGAGAAGAGGAAACGCTACTCTCTTAAGCTATTTGCCTCAGTTTGTTAGTTACCTAACAAGGTAAGCTTTGGAACTGAGGGTTTTGCTGCAGATGATAAATAATCGGACATGCATTAATAATCTTCCAATTGGCCACTCACATCACCTCTTCCCAACAGCTTTCCCACCGGCTTACTGATGTACCCGCACTCGTGCATCTGTCTCACCCGAGGGGCTATGACCGACCCCTCTCCCGTGTCCTCCATTATCTCTCTACCCACTGGACCAACACACTCGGCCTCCAGTAGGGACATGCAAGAAGATGGCCGCACAACCGGAAGAGGTGAACCTTCCCCTGCCACAAGGTTGATACAAAATAGCTGCAGGAGAGGAAGAGACAGCTCCATTTCTGGCTCCCTGTGCGGGCAAGATGGCGGTGCCATGTCACAACCTGCTCACCACGTGGTTGTGACTCAGCAGCAGTGAAATGGTGAGAGCCATCTTGCATGCCCTCCCCCATTTCATGGCAGAAACTCGAAAATCACTCCCGTGTAACAGTTTCATGGTTTGAATTTCTCACCCCTCTCTGCAGCCCACACACCCACGGAAACTCGGTACAGAACTACAACTCACACCATCTCCCTCCCATTCCTGGCTAGGGTAAAACAGCCCCGTATCTGACATTATACCTTCTCTTTCCCATATTTTTTCCTCCCAGGCTTTCCATGGCTCCCCCCCGCTCACATCTCTGTTCCCTATTTCTGTGCCTACCAGCATTAGTGGGGGGTGCAAGAAAGTTAAAATTCATCTCCACAAAGGGATTTGGCCTTTTCTGAGCAATTCACAAAGCATTCGTGACTTGCATCCAGGTGGTTAAATTTCTAAAGGCTTCCAAACGTTGATATCTCTCTCATTGTCCTCCCAATTTTTTGCCAAGTGGTCACATTCAAGGCCCTGGCCAGCAGAAGCCGCAGTGCAGGTACCTGTATCCGTTTCAATAATTCAACTACTTTGGCTCACATGATTTCTTTTGAATGTTTTCTCAGCCGCAGGCACAAAGCTTCTGTGACTCTTTCTATTTCCCATGAACTTACTTTTCCCAGCTTCTTACTGGGGAGTCAACTGTAGCCTTTTCTTCTTTTTTCTTTAAACTCCACTCTCCCAGGTTCTCCATGTGCACAACTTCACTTCTCAGAGCTACCTCTGCAGTTCTTGCCACATGACATCCCCCAGTCACCTTTAGCACTGGTATCTGATGTCCTTGCTTTTTTTCTGGCAAGCGTTCCTCAGCCTAATATAGGCTGGTCCCCAACACTACCATATTTATCCCTGATACAGGGCATGTCCCTGTTCGGGTGCCATTTGTGACTAATGAATATAATAAGTAATAAATCCAGCAGGGACCCAGTCGCTCATGAGGTCAGCAACCAAATCCGTTTATTGAGACAAACAAGAGCTTATATAGGCACTTTGAAAGTATATGTCACAACATGTGATCTTAACAGCCAATCACAACAGACATTCCACTGTGCATGTGGGATGGAGTACCTGGGGGACCACAACTCTTGGCAACCTTCCTGTAATATGAACCCTACACATGGCAGCCACACAGGATATGTAACACAGATAATGTGACATGCCAGAACAGGGCAACTAACCACAACAGAAATTCTTACGCACATATTTCTGTCTTTCTCCGGTAGCAGATCTGCAGTTTTCTGGAAGGTATGGAAAGTGTGGGAGCTCTTTGTTTTCAGCCTTTCTCAACCCATTGCCATGAATAGTGAGGTGAAAAATTGTTTTGCAAATGTGCTGGATAAAAATACTCTGCATACATTTGAGAAGATTTCAAGACCTCTCTGTATCTCAAGTAACAACCCTTTAATCATTAATACATCTTTTTAGTCTATTAAAAGTGTATATAAGTAGCACCAAAAAAAACCCAAAAACACAGATATTGAATGATAAATCAGAAAGACTTGAAAAAGTATTGATTTGCTGCAGCTGCATTGCTGTTATGAGGTTGTCTCTCATAGATTGCAGCAGGAATAAAATGCAAAAATTATCCCCAAAGAAAGATTAGCCTCCAGTGTAAAAATATGGTTTGTTCTAAACAGACTTGCACCTGAGCACTTTAGATTTAGAAGGATAAAGGCATAGAATGCGTATACTAATGTGTCACTTGAAAGGTGTAACTCAAGAACAGAACACTAGAATAAGATGGAAGGAGCACGTTAAGTCAGTGTGTTCTGTGGGCTTAAGCAGCTGGCCTGCAAAGCCTTTTGCAGAGGACATTGACTTTGAAGGCCTGAGACCAGGCCCTGAGAACACAGAGAGCAAGCAGCAGAGGAGTACAGCATTCCCATGAGAACAGATAAATGCACTGGCATGGGAGTGCACCATTCCCATGGGAGCAGAGAAACATAGGTATGCACTAATTGTGTTTTCTCTTACTGTAGTCAATGTTATTATCTGATACACTTTCACAGAAAGCAAAACTTTCTTAGACTAGGACTCACCAATGCAAAAGGTGTTAGTGTCCTTTACGTAATAACTATCCAATCTGCAAATGGCTCAGTGTGTGCGGGTGTGTGGGTATGCAAGTGGGTGAGACAGTAGTTTTTTAGAGCTGTAAAGAAGGGCAATAAAGGCTGTATATGGAATCATCATCATAAGGTGCCCAGTTTTATTTTCTTGGTCATCCTCGTATACAAGGACAGTGTTCAGAAGCGTTATAGCGTTACACAGGCACAACTGCACAGCTGGCAAAGTATAGTGCTGTAAAGCTCCACTGCATTAAGAGTACTTCACAACATGTAGAAAACAGCCATGTTTTCATGGCTGTTAAAAAAATACAATCTCTACTACAAATCATCTACAACAGACAAAAATAAGATTCCAATTCTATCTGGTAGCCAAACTGGGGAAGGAAAGCATGATTTTTCCCATCCATTTACCTCTTCTTCCTTCCTCTTTTCCTGAGTTTCATTAGAAAGAAATGAACTATTAAGGTAAAGGGTGGGTTTTGACAATAATTTCAGTCAAGTCAGGAAATCATTACACATGGCCCTTCTAACTCAAAGTACCAATAATTTCGTTCACTTTATGAGTTAGAATTTGCACCATCCCAGCACACAGTAGGAGTTGCTCTTGCTCCTCAAAGAACACACATTTTTCTGTTGGAGGCTGCTCCCCACTACCAGGGATTAAATTTGAGCCTCCCACAGCCTGCTGCATTGAGGGAAAGATTTTGCCTGCTGCACTAGATGAACAAGCACTGCCTTTGCACACCCTCTGCTCCATGACCACCAGGAGCAGCCACCTCTTAGGAACCAGTCCGAGCACATGAACTGCTTTCTCTGATACGCAGTCAATCAGCCCTATGCAACCTTCTTCAAACTATATATCCTGGCACAGAATTTGGCACTGCTGTTTCTACTGACACTTATGGATGGAAAAGGATGTTTTTGAAAAAACTAAACACAAAAAAATGAAGTTAAACATTATTTCATTAAACTATGCTCAATAATTATGCCGTTAGCAATACAACATTAAGCCTCAGTCTTTACCTTATCATTTTTCTTAATCTTTTCTGTCTAAAAAATAAAAATTCTCAAAACTTACAGTATTTACACTAGAAAGTGAATCAGCAAGATTTAGGATAGCCACTGCCACTTGAAGGAGATGCAAAACTATGTTTAGATAATATTTACCATATGTACTATTTCTATTGATTATGGCAACACACAGTGAGAGCTTTATGAGGTGGAATTGAATTTGCCTTGCAATATACTGAATACTGATCATATTATGTAAATGCTGCCTCACTGTGCCATTTTGTATGAGATGAAAACAAACTCTTTTAATCTCACAAGAGGTAATAAAGATTATGAGGCTCAGAAATCTGAATGCTTTGCATCTATCCCTCTTTGCTTCAGAGCACACTTATACTATTGTCTGGCAGCCAATTAACTTTGGTGGCCCTTGGGAGAGAAATTCTTACTTCACTCTACAAAAAATGGACATATAAAGGCTTTAGTTTCTTTAATATACTACAATATGGAAAATACTTTAAGGTTACTGTTAAGTTTGTTAACTAGTTTTGTGAATTATATGTTGTTTTCCATCTGATCATATCACTACAGTGACTGCAGATTATGGAATGCTCTTGTCAGCAAAAGTTGATGTGCATTAGGGCAAGTCTTTATTTAAATTTGGTGCACTGAGACTTTATATTAAAGGCACCTTCGTGGAGAGGTACTCATCAGAGTTACACAGACTCTTCAGTGAGCAAGTGGGAAAAAATATAGTTTGTATACACTTTGGTCCAAGTGCCTGAGGCTCTGTGATACTCATCTCTGAATTAGCATATGAAGTCAGATGAGAAACACAAAATTCAAACACGCACCAATTCCAGGATGCACAAATCTTTCTAATAACCAGCTACTTGGGCCAGGTTTGCTTGTTTAAGTACATTACGTTTATATGCAAACTAAGACCATTAAGAAAGAGAAATCTTAACACTTTCTCAAGAATTTTCAGAAATCATTTTTATTACATGTAAGAGCTTAGATAATCTGGGAAGAGATTTTCAAGCAATTTATTGTATATCTAAAATTACCTTGTTGTAGAGATCACAAAACACCCAGGGGAAAAAAAAAAGAGAAATGATAGTAAACATGAAAAACATCCTCATTACGCTCTGTAAAAGGTTATTGTCTGACAAAAGGGGTTACTTGAAAATTTTTCGCATAGACCTCTTACAGTTTTTACTGGGAAGTGGATTATGCCTGTTACATTTGATCAGCTGGTTGGTTGGGGAGCTTGTAGAAGCCATAGTGACTCACTTCCACTGAGACACTCCTGTGAGAAATGCAGAGCTAACAGCAAGAGAAAATTACTGTGCTGCCCTCTGCAAGATGGGATGGTTGGACAAATGAAGGCAATTTATCACACACACCCCTAATCACACACGTAGGACATTAAGCCATACTTTGTTTCTCATTGGCTACCATTGCCTCACATTCATCATGCAGCTGCTGGGCATTTCCTGGGAAGCTCCACACCTGCACCAACTTCTTTCAGAATTCCCCATCTCATATCTCATCCTGTTTCTATTTTGAAATACTTGAAATCTTACAATCCAACAGGTGCCTTAGAACCCAGAACAGGGTCAGTACTTTCCTAGAATGAACACGAAGTTCATTTCCATATCCTTCCTCTTCTAGAAGTAATTAGAACTTTTCATCATAGGTTGCAAGATTAGGACTAGGACCAGTCCCAGAGGTTGCATCTTAACTAGATGTGCTCTAGCCATATCCTGAATTTATGGTAGATGTGAACCAGCCCTGCTTTTTCCATTCCTGGGGAATGAGTGGGAAGTACTAGTTGATCAGGAGAACATGATTCTGGGTCACACCAACGTGCAGGTTAGTTTAGATGCAGTATATATCAAAGGTTTCATGTTTCTTTTGGATTAATTGATCATCATGACATTAACCAGTCCTTCAGGCACACCTCTCAGTATTTACATACATCACAAACCATGAGGCCATGAAAAGAACATTCATAAGATATTACAGTGAACACAAAATCCTTCAAACTGTTTTTTTCTCCCTTGGTGTGTTTGATTTGACTGATTTAGTCTCTGAACTTGCTCCAGGATTTGTGGGCTCTTCTATAGCTCTATACTGGAACTTAGCAGAGAAATATATCAGCTTCAGGAATATAAGGCTTTAAATAATCATATTTTTAGAAAAAAATTATAGTTTATTTCATATATTTAAAATTGCTTAGAAATGGTAAGCACAGACTATTAACATAAGTCAGCTAACTGGTACTTTTTTGTAACCTCCTTCACAGTGAACCAGATATTTTAAAAAGGAGTATCTCATGACCAGTAATCATGGACTCTAAAGTAGTAATTATATTCTCTGCCTTTCAAACTGTCCTCTTATGATCTCATTTTATCCCGAATACTCAAATAATTTTGGAGCCAACATTAATCTAAAAATATGTGCCACTGAAATGAATTCTTTACCGGATAGTCCACTGTAACTCAAATTTAAAGAAAGAGTTCCCTAGAGTAATAAAACTCCAGCAACTACCCACAGCTAATTTATTTTAGATGTATGTATATGGTTCAAATTTTATAATATCCCAGCAGAACAAGGCAATCTTAACCTTGAATGGATTATTACAAATTCCAAATTGGTTGCCCATCCTGCTTTATGCCTCAGGGGAGTTTGTATCAAATGCATTGTTAGAGCAGACAAATCTCTGGAGCGGGATTTGCTTTGGTGAAAATGATTAAAAACAAGGAGGGCATTACCGCTCCAGTACTGTATTTTTAAACTATACAACTGACAGCTGTAATCTTAACTAAGTAAGATTAAATTGAAACATTTAAATAGATGTAAACTGCTCCTTTCACAGGGTCTCCTTCCTCTGCATGGAGGTACACTGTTGTGGGTGTCTTCAACAGTCATTCTGAACCTGTATAAGGATATATTATTCTATAAAGTATATTATGCCAGTGACTATACAGTTTCTATATTTATACATTCAAACACCATCTGAATCTAATTAAATTATCTGTGTTCTCTATGCATTAAAAACAAACAAACAAACACCAAACACACAAAAAACCCCTTCTACAATATGCTTCTCCACATTTACATGTACAAACTACTAAACTTCAGAGTCTGCTTTTCTCTGACAGTCCTCTGTATCAACAGGAGTTTCTGCTGACACCACAGGATGACTCTTACATGTAAGTTACTAGCATCAATATTGTAGTGCACACATAGGAATTTCTATCACTCGTATAGTTGTTGTGGAAAGAAGAACATTCACAGTCATGCAGCTACATTTCTCAACACCTCTGTAAATATATACACACAAGCTCTTTTTCATAAGTTTATGAGGCTTGCAGAATTCAGGAAATCTGACAAATGCATGCATCTGCCTTCCTGTTAAAGACTTTCTGCACTTGTAAAAGGGTGGCTGTTTTGGAAGTTGGGGAGTTACTTTTAATTAAACAAACTGATTTCATGGTTGCTTATTCATACGAACACATGCATGTAACTTCCAATGCCACTCTCAAAAAAGTGTCATTATGTAAGGGTTCCCAAACCACCAGGCAATGTACTGGTGCCCATTTGTCTTCATCAGGAGGAGGCACAATGCTGAAGTACTTGAAACATGTCTTTGGAATGGCATTTACATTTCCCTAGGTATGAAGTCAAACCTTGTGTTCACAGGGAATTAATCTATTCTCACTGTGTGTGTTCTCAGAAGTAGCACAACCTACCTGGGAAAGAAAGCAGAATCTGCAGATACAACCATGAATGCAGTGGAAACTTCAGCTGGTGCATTTTTACCAGCTGAGAGTCTACTCCCATGTTGGTAGTTCAAATCTATTAAAGGTCATCTACATTACAATTTGCTTCTGCTAAATTTTAAACTCCTTAAGCTAAATTGCTACAAGTAAGTACGTAGAACCTCTTATTTCCATTAAAACCAGATTTTTGGTATAGCTCAATAAAATTACGAGCAGCCTTTCTTAACTAAGTCTCTCCACAGCAATTTAAATCACTTGTAGTGAATCCATGTAGTGAACTAGTGTAGATTTGCATGCAGACAATTCCCACCTTAACTTTTGCTCTATCACTGATCAGAAAACAACAGTATTTTTCTAAATGAGTATTTCATGTAGCCTTTTGTCTATTATATTTTACCAATGATTGTCTTTTCCACATTCAGAAATTTGATTTTATTATGTATCTTTACTGAAATTTGAAAGATTCAATAATTCTTGATAACACACACTCCGAATGCAGGCAGATAAGGCTTTCCATGTGACCTGATTTGAAAAGAGGAACTAATGAAAAGCTCTTTACCTTCACTTTTCTCGGTCATTTATGCCAGTCAAAAAAGTTAGCAACAATAGATAGATAGATAGATAGATAGATAGAATGTAGTTTTATATATATACAATTTAATTTTTATGTATATATAAAAAGTACAATAACGTACAAGCATGTACTCATGAGGGATTGGTTTGGTTAGCATAAGGTGCTGAGAGACACAAAGGATGGTTGAAATATTCTGATTTCACCAGTATTTTTATCAACTGCCCAAAAACTGTGAAAAGAAAGAGTCTAAAGAAAAAGAAATAACTACACTCCTCTCATGAAAGATGTGAAATCAGATGCTTGCTTTTTCTTTCTGAAGAAGTTCAGAGAAGAACGAAGGTGTTAACAAAATACAGTGCTGAATCCATTAGCCTCATCAGATAGCAGTGCTATCTCCCTGCAGCTACATATTGCTGCATGCTTTATTTAACAAATTCCATTCTCACAAATGCATATTTATGTGCAGATACTTCTGTGATTATATACTTATATGAATATAAATCCCAGCCTAGAAGTTATCAAGCGTTATCAACCTTTATTCATATATGCACACACATAGTAATTCTGAACATAATTGTGACAGTGACAAAAAGATTCTCATAAATTTTGTACATGAAAAACATAGCAGATTTTATAGCTCCCTAAAATGCACTTCAATGTTCACACATTATCTGACCAGAAGAGAGGGTTCAAAAGTAACAATTTTAAATTCCTAGAAAGTTTGCAGCATTTCATATTAAAGCTACCAATATTATCATTACGAGGCATTGGTTTTCACATAACACCAGATACTTGGTCAAATAAGGTGACAACGAGGAACTGAAAACAAACTGAACTTGTAGCAAATAAAAGTTATATATTGATTGAACGCGATTTAGTGATGACAACTAGAAGGAGGCAGCTTGAAGAAGAGAAAGAGAAGGAGGGAAAGCAGAGCATCAGCTTTCTGTAAAAGGCATGACACAGACACTCAACTAGATAAAAAATTTACATCTACATGGCATCTAACAGCTTATAAAAAGAGACTGATGTGGTAGAACAGGAGAAAGAAGTCAACACTGGAAATATTATCCATCTGAGAAAGAGCACAACAGGATTTTCCTACAATAATATGCAAAACCTTACCAAATCTTGATACTGTAGGCATACGTTTGACACATCATGTAAATTTTGATAGCCAAATCACACCCTCAGGAGACATAGTAGGATGCTATAAACAAATTTATTGCAATTTTTACATTTTTCTAAACATAATTTACATCTGCATTGTGTTTTCAGTATATTTTGTATCACTCTGCTTAATCAAAAATCACATGTAGCATCAAATACCATTAAATAAGTAAGTCTGACATTAAGCATTACACTCTCTGTGTCTGGAATATCTAAAAGAATCTGGTCTGACAATATTGGACGCTGACAATATTTATTACAGACTTTTAATGAACACCTTTATCAACCAGACATGGAATGTCCAAATAGTAATGTCTACATTGTGAAGATCTATTTTCCACAAATCCATGTACATTAGCATTCATTATATTACTCTTTATCAATCAAGTTTCACATCAACCATTCCCTTGGTCTGAATAACAGCCTTACTCACAGGAAGTCCATTTATCCTTTAAACTTAGTGCGAATTTTGTCTCTGGAATTCCCCAAATGTTACAAGATTATTAAACAAACAAAAAAAATTCCCAGAGTTGAACTGACTCTTTTTAGAGTCAGGCAACTTTACCGAATCCTTTTCCTAATCCACAGAGACATTTGTGCTGGTAAAGTGTTTCACAAGACACCTCCAAGTGCTAGTAGAGGACAGTTTCTAATATATCAGGGACAGATCTAAGATAAAAGCTTTTCTTAATAACTACCTGGTCGTTTGCTGCCAACACTATGTACTACTACACCATATTTCACTTGTTGGGATTCAATTCTACATTTTCAAGATCATTTGCTTCTGATTTATACATGACAAAAGGCAACAGTTTTGACTGTTTTCTCACCTGATGCTTTCTATGGTGCGGATTTCAACATTTGAGTCATGTGCCTCTTTCAGGTCTCTGCCATAAAATCATCTTTAAGCCATAAACAAGGATTTCCCGTCCCATTTGCTTATCACCTAGCACCTTGCTGACCTAGGAATCTTTCTCCTTGTATCCTTTGATGCCAAGGCGATTCTCCTATCTCTCATACTGATTTTACAATGAATGCTTTCATGTGTGTTACCCTCTCAGTATAGTTCTACCCTAAAAACCAATTAGCCACCTATTGAAATAAAGGATTCAAAGTATTGATTCCTCTATCCTCAAACACAACCTACCTGGGAAAGAAAGCAGAATCTGCAGATACAACCATGAATGCAGTGGAAACTTCAGCTGGTGCATTTTTACCAGCTGAGAGTCTACTCCCGTGTTGGTAGTTCAAATCTATTAAAGGTCATCTACATTACAATTTGCTTCTGCTAAATTTTAAACTCCTTAAGCTAAATTGCTACAAGTAAGTACGTAGAACCTCTTATTTCCATTAAAACCAGATTTTTGGTATAGCTCAATAAAATTACGAGCAGCCTTTCTTAACTAAGTCTCTCCACAGCAATTTAAATCACTTGTAGTGAATCCATGTAGTGAACTAGTGTAAATTTGCATGCAGACAATTCCCACCTTAACTTAATTGCAAAATTAAATATACATATATATAGAAAGAGTATATCTATATCTATATATCCATATGTATCTCTCTCTCTCTGTCTCTCTCTCTCTCTATCTATCTATCTATCTCCAGACCCTCCACAACACCAAATCCATTAGCTAAACCACTGGTCTAATCATCATCTCATATCCAGTATTTTTTGCTCGCTTTCTTGGATGATTTCCTTTTCAAAATCAAATAAAATTCCAGACCATTTTTCTCTATCTTGTTAGCTGATGCCATCTGAGTCATCACCAATGAAATTAGTAGAACTGCAACAATTTACACCAGAGGCGCCTTTAGCCATCAGTTGTTACAGATCTGAAGCATTATCTAGATACTATCATAAATGAAGTTTCTATTACACTGTAGCACCACAATTTTAATCGAAGAAAAACATACATATTCCAATACATTTCTTTTTTCTCCCTATTGGTTTTAATTACCAAATCAAATTAAAATTAAACAGATTGTGACATCTTAACAGATTTTTAGAATTTGTTTTTGACAAAAATTGAACAAGGTTAAGCATCTTTATATTAAACAGAAAACAAAGTAAAATCGCTATGATGTAAAATTCCTTTAGTCGCTATTGCAAGCAAAATGTTTAATGTTGGCGGAGGAGTTCAGAAACAATGTATAGACGATCAACATGATCAAACATTGTTCAATTTATTACTCAAGCGATTTTACTTTTATGCAGTCAGCCTTTTCCGGGTACATGATCGCACCAAAGCGATTGACTAGCTCAGTCTGTTCACACGCTTCATGCCTTTAGTTCATTGGTCCCAATGCCTTGTCCATGCACCCTGACGTCACTCGCGCCACCCAAAGTCCCTCCTACTGATCTGCCTTAGGGACTTTCCAGGGGAATTTCCAGCTTCTTCTTCATTGGCCACGTACACACAGATCAACATGTCTTGCAACTGTAAACCATTTGTTTTACTGACCTTCGAAGTTATGCCAAGTAAGGCCTACCGCTCCTCAGAGTTGGTCATATGGATTGTTCACGAAATGTCCATTGTCCTGTAAATACTCCACAGTTTAACTCAGGATTATAAGAACATTGCAAAGCAATTTTTTGGTTTCTTTTCCCTCTTGATGCTTTTCCCTCTTATTATGCTGTACAAAGCAAAATACTTCAGCAAAGAAAAAAGAAGAATCATCTGTTATGAAAAAACACCCAGCCAAAGCAGAACTCCACTTTTCCTTCATGTTACCTCATACCACATTGTGCCATCAGCAGGCCAAAGCTTTTAAAATTGAGTGTTTACAGTTAGTTTCAAAAAAAAAGTGGCAGGTGCTTAAGCATCTTTGAAAATTCAGCCAGATTGCCTTAAGAAGTGAAACTGTTCAGCATTTCTTAGCATCAAACTGCTAAAATGGAAGGACCAAATACATATTTAGGAAGAAAAAGTTCTGCAAGTTCTGAAGATTAAAGTTCAGGTGAATAATTGCTGTCCTTCATGTCCACTAAACACCCAGGGGAACAGGGTAGAAAGGGCAACTATCTTCACCAGCCTATTTTGTTTACAACCAACCGATGTGAATCAGTGGACTGAAGTTAAGCATTTAAATTTTCTTTAATACTTTTATGAGCTACTCAGAACACACAAATTAAATGTCTCATGTAGCCTCAAACATCTCACTTCAACACCTTGCAAGCATTCAGATAGCTATTGTATTTTTAAGCTACACTATTTTAATAGCAATAACTGGGGGAAAAAAAAAAAAAAAAGAAAAAAAGAACCCAGAATGCAAGAGTGGGCCTGCATTGTTATCCATGCTTATATTCAGATTCCGCTGATTTCTATGGCAGTTAGGCACCTAGACGCAAATGTCAGGACCAGGGCCTGATTTGTGAAGGTGCTTACACCTCACAGTAGAACAGTAATGATTTTGAAAATCTCAGCAGGCCCTTAATTTCATAATTAGTGGCTTTATTGCCTCATTACAGTTGGCCCAATTCTCAGCTGAAAGCAAGGGCTATGTTCCTAAAAGTTCTTCAGTTCAAGCTCACCTGGCTCAGCCACCTTTCAGTGCTTTATCCCTGGTTTCAGTATCAGAGAGGCGCCTTACAGAGTGGAAAGAACATATGTGATGCAGTAGTAACTTATTATGAATTAAGGGTACACATGGCATAAAAAACATCACTCTCCAAAAGTGTGACTTGCAACCTAAAAGTTCTGTCAGAAGAGTTCAGTGAGCTTTGCTCTAGGTCCTCTCTTCAATTGTTAGATCAAATTTGTTGATCTGTTACAAGTCTGGTTAGGTCTTGCAAATCTGATGGAAACCAACCCAAAAAGTCATTCCAGAAGTGAACAAACTTCATTGCTATTTGTCAGGTTTACTGAAATACAGGTAAATCAGAATTTATAGGAGACTTTCATTCTCCAGACCTTGTCCCCTCTGATTTACGACTTCTTTATAAATCACTTTCAGTCATATGTCATACCTGTACTCAGGCAAGCACTGTATCTGCAGGACTAAACTCCCATTTTCCTCTCGTACTGTTAATGATTTAGTTTACTAGTCATTGAGTGGGACAATCTATTATAAGTCAAATCTTTCCTTTTGCAGTCTCAATACATGAGAAAAGGTGGTGCCTCTTACATGAATCTTCTCACTGTCATCAAATATATCCAAACAAAAAAGCCCAACATCCCAGCTCAGAAAAGTCCATACACCGTGAATAAACATACAGGACTACCGAACAATAAACCTTTGAGAACTCAACTGATTGCTGATCACTGACCTTGCATAAAAATCTCACTGCTTTCAGGACAGTAATATTGTTCCAGATACCATGATATATTCATGCAACACTCACACACATTGTTGTCACAAACTGCACTTATTTTAATGTGATTCTAGGCAACCAGGACCTAGAATCTACAAACTAAGAATTTTAAATAATCTGTAAACTAAGAATTTTACAAAGCTGATAGTCTAAATTCCTGCTGCATTACTATACCCTGTGTTTCCAATGACCAAGGCTTCAGTGCTCCTACTCGGCAGGCTATGCTATGCACTGCAGCCAAAGCCAAAATTAAATCACCTGAATACCTGCTACCTGTTTCAATGAAGTCCTTCACTGCAAAACAACCACATTATAATAATGAACACCAAACATTAACTAAAAGCAGGACTTTAACAATTACTAGATAGAAAAGAAATCAAGACCTGTCACCCTCTTACAATTGCTTTTATAATAAAACTGCTACAAGATAAATCTTCAAACCTTGAATTTGCACCTAAGAACTTTCAACATAGTCTGATCAAGTCAAGTAAATTGGCAATGAAAACAATTTATCTGCAACAGCTCCACACCTAAATGTTGCTTATTGTGGGTTCAGTGGTCAAAGCTACTTATCTTTTGGTAGAGGAAAACGTTAATAGGAGGTGGATGTCCAATCCATACCTGGAAACAAGCTTGGCAGAAGACCAGCTTCAATAAGAAGTGAGCAAAGGACCACTGCTTGCATCAAGAAGCAGTCAGCAACTGTGGTACAAATTTCTGTAATTAATTCCCCTTTAACTCCATTCACAGTTTAATTAAATCCACAGTTTAATTACTACAAAAAAAAAAACCCAAACAAACACTGATCAGAATCACAACTCCACATGAAATAGCTAAAATGCTGGTTTAGTTTTTAAATGAAGTGCCTGAAAAAATACCCGAAAGAAAATTGTTTCTATAATAAGCCTATGAAACATATCTATTTGAGCAGAAAGCAGGATAAAATTTTAAAGTTGTTTGGTAATGTTTGAAATACAGTATGGTTATATTTACTGACAGGTAGGAAGCTATTTGAAATATGAAAGTATTTTAAAGTAATTTCTGGGCTTTGGGGTTTGACTTAGAGCTTTTCATAGAAGTTTCTATTAAAGAAGCCCTTGTTCGTATAAATAATTTCATGTGAAAGATGACATAAATATTCTGTTATTCCAGAGTTTTAAATAAGACTCAAACCCACATTATTGCAATTAAAAGCAAAAAAAAAAAACCAAAAAAAACCCAAAAAAACCCAAGCTGTTTTTATGTGGACCTGATAGCAATCATTAGAGTTTGTTGATTTTACTGTTCCTGGCTGACAAATTTATGTGAAAATATTTATAATAAACCATAAATATAGCTTAGAAGCAGTCAAAATATACTAGCCAGACACTCCTTAATAAGAGAACATGTCTAAATACAAGCATCACTAATGTTCTGACAGGCCAGGTAAAATTTTAGCCAACCTCATGCACATCTGGTCCTCCAAAGTTTTGGGCAGTACTTACCCACACAAATATTGATTAAAGTGAACAGTGTATTTTTGACTTTCAGTTTCCACCTTTATGCAACTATATATTCCCTGAGGTCTCAGATCCACATTATCATATCTTATTCAGACAAATTTACTCTTCACTTAACTCATAAAATTCAGAGGATTAAAATAAACATTACCACTCCTGTGAAGGTAGATGGGAATTTTCTGGAGTCACTGTATCCCGTGTCACCCTTTACTAAAAATGAAACCTCTAATAGCCAATCTACTTAATGACAATTTGTATCCCAGTTACACATCCGATATGCTGGTCTTGAAGATACACAGAAGACATGGCCTTCACCTCTTTTTGTCATAATGAAAAAAACACAGATTTCTGTCTTGCTAACTCAGAGGAAAAATTTTTGCCCTGACCTTCACAGATTCTAATATACTTTATTAATTCAAAGGAGATTTTTGATCGTCTCCTCAGGATAGGCTGGATATCAAGCTGAGAAAATAATTTTTTTGCAGCATAAGGAGATGGTAAATGTGCTCTATATTCTGAGCTGATGGTGGAAAACCGTCACTTTGACTTACTGTAGAAAAGAGTTTTGAATGAGTGGAGTGCAGTGCCTTTTCCAGATAAAGCCCTGAACACGCTTAGTTTTATAAGCACTTTTTTTTCTAACTATTACTCTTATTTTCCATGAAGAAAACACCCATAGCAATGCTGCAGACAAGCTGCCCTAGGTAATTTTATAGTGTCTTTTGATATTGGGAGACTCACAATCGTCCCTAGATATATGTTGCATTTAGTTTTGCCCATCAAAAAAACAAAAAGCACAGTATTAACGGTGGTGGGAGATCAAAATCGGGTCTCAAAGCTACCACAGGAATCAAAATTGGTCCGGTTTACAAAAGTGATCTATATACCAATTACTACTTGTCATGTGTAATTGACATGGCTTATGGTGTTCCTGATTACCTTAGACTCTGGCTTAGCTTGTCTGATACTGATTGAATTTATTCTATTCAAATCAATTTACACCAGTAAAAGGTCTTATCTTAAGCATTAGTCCCTTTCTGAGGAGGTGAATGTCTTAGACACTGTCATTATTTCTTTCATTTGAAAGAAAATATATTTTAATTAGTGTTTAATAAAAGCTACTTCATACTGTCTCACCATTTGTGACTTCAGTTACCAAGAAAAAAACATCAGCAAGACAAAACCCAAGTAAATCTCAGAAACAGATTTTGCCAGATAGAAAAAACTGAATATGTCAAACTGTAGTCTTTAATAAAAATAGTTGTTCTCCAAAGTTACCTACATTTCACTTATTTTACCTTCTTTAGCATTTACAGCTATTTCTTCAGTGGGCTTGGTTTTGTTTTTATCAGGTCAAAGAAACAATTTCATTTTTTAAAGGTCAAACATAAAACATTACCTTTAACATGAGATAGAGAAAAATATCTCAGCTTACTTAATACCCTGCAAAAGGGCTTGAAGTGCAGCTCAGAAATTTCAATAAACCTTTTATTTCCTGAAATGAGGTTACAAAAGCTAACAGTACACCGCTTCTTTTAATCATTTACTGGACAATAGTAGATTCAATAAGGTTCAAAGTTCTCATTGTTATGTACAGCAAAATTCTTTGTGCCTGAATCATGAAACAAATCCTGAGTCAGGAAACTGCTCCTGATATTACATTTCCCTTCCAGAGTTTAACATGATGTTCATACACTTCCACAGAGTCTGACTCGAAAGAAGGTATATTGGCATGTTTCATAAATAGCCACAGAGGCATGCCAGTCTTAATAGTGATGATGATTTTGTACTTAACTGGAA
The DNA here is from genome assembly GCA_013397135.1 of Pachyramphus minor. NCBI lineage: Eukaryota > Metazoa > Chordata > Aves > Passeriformes > Tyrannidae > Pachyramphus > Pachyramphus minor. The sequence continues at coordinate 3,422 of VYXB01007395.1, read as the reverse complement.
ATGAAATTATTTTACATAGTTATTAACAAAAGATATTTCTTTAATTTGCTTTCCAAAATCTTACACACATTTGTAATACCTGAAGATCCATTGCCAAGTTTAGTCAGGGAAGGGTTTATCTGATTACTACATAACAAAGAATTTTATCAGCCCTCCCCAAAATCTATTACTAAATATGCTGCAAAAGCACTGCAATCAGGTACTATCCAAATCATAAGGAAGAAAAGATCGTCAGTTATTTTCTGATAAGCAACAGAAAATACGCCTGAAGTTAAAAAGGTCTCCTAAAAACCGCAATTGTTTTTCACTCCGTATGCACAGTTATTTCTTTCCTGCAGATTACCTGATGAGAGCTGACTGGCCAGCTCCAGACCCCACAACACAGTACACCAGCCACCCTAGCACCACTTTGCCCCAGGCCAACTTGCAGGAAATGCCAATGGGAGGTGGCAAAGAGTGAGGGATAACACACCTTACCTGATGACCACCAGATTCAAAACATGTTACATACTCTCGTAGTCAACCAGAGATGTTAAGAAATGGAAGGGATTCAACCACCTGCACAACCTTAACTCAGCCCCCTTCCCTCCCTGCACAGGCACTGTTTATAGTGAATTGTATCACAAAGGGTCACCTGACTTGCTTATCACATTTGTGGAAAGAAACGTATGTAGTCATTGCTGTTGTAATCAGGCTTTCTTGAAAAAAAGGCACAAAAAAAGAGTTTGAGATTAAAATCTAATCCAGTATCACTTGCAACAGCAACAGTTTCTCCAAGTTTTGCCCTGGGCTGTATGGCACATGTAGATGTGCCCCAGTCCTGTCCTCCCCCTCCATGCACCCATCACCCACACCAAGCAGGACTACTCTAGTCGATATATCACCCCTCACTTCCTCCAGCTGGGACCTCAGCCCGTATCCAAAAAGCACAGCCTCCTTCCTCTCCAGCAAGACCCCAGCCTGGTCCCTTTTCTGAACATTCTGAGCCCGTCTCTCCCTCTCAATTTTCTTTGACCTCTGTGATACAACCTGGCCAGCAGCCTAAGGCTGAATGACCAAGCCCCACAGGAGGCCACGTGACATCATGGTGGCTTCTCCCCTGCATGGCAACCATGTCCCCATGAACCCCTTGAAATCAAAGAAGGATTCCTGAAAGCACAAAGGCCTAGTTGGCAACCTTAGCCCACCCCCAATCCCTGGATACCAGTGCCACAGTGATACCTAAGGAGGCATCCTGGTCCTTGGTGGTGCTCCTGGGTGTGCCAACAATGAGAGCCTCTGAGAAGGGCCTCTTCACTTCTGCAAGAGAGGCACGGCTCACAGTTGTGGTACTACAGGTTGTCAAAAAGAAGGTAGTAGAAGGAAAGCAGAAATTCAGGGAATGATCTGTTTTCTGTGTGTTTTGTAGCTAGATTCACTAACATCCCTCCATGATCAAACAGTTCTGACATGTGCATGCACGATGTGTGCGACTCAGGCTTTCTTTCCTGCTCCTGTAAAACCTCTCGGTTTCTATCTCCACCCTGACCATGTTCTCCCAATCTGGTGTCTTGTTTTGTTGCTATATTGCAAGCAGTCCTTAATAGACCCACTACAGAAAGGTGAGGAGGAACCGGTACAGCTGGTTGGGACCTTTGTGCTGATATCAGCTGTTTGGCTCTCAGAACGACCAGAACTTGCTAAGAATGTGCGAGAGAGTGGTTTCAGGCTGCCTCAGGACTAAAGTGTATTGATTCCAGCCCAAATCAAGAGGTCTTTTTACACTCAAAGTTGTTGTAAGCCCGTTACTCCAGGATGGAGTCTATCTGCCACTGCCATCTCTTACTTATTATGTTCTTATTTCTATGTAAATTGTTAGATACAATAGCTGCAACATCAGTGACACTGAACATTGTGACTAGCTAATGGTTTACCACTTTGCCTGGATGGTTATTTTCTATCACTTCCAACCTATGAATTAGCATTTATCTTGCTCATAGGGACTATTATCCAGTTGAAATCCATATTCTAGTGAAATTAATCACTTAATTAAGACCATAGCGCATTTCTTATTGTGTAGAGTATTATTTTCCCAGTCATTTACAGTACACTAAGTACAGTTATAGCTACAGGAGCAATGCAGTATAATAATATACTCTGGAACAATAATTTGCACTTATACAGTGTAAAGGTGGTTAATATTTTTTGTAGAACACCACGGGATACATCATCAAATTTGAACTTGTTTCATTCAAATTCTGCTAATATGGTTTGACACATAAATGCCTATTCAAATAATATTCCTAGTAATTGCATTAGCTTTTTTCTGATTAGAATTTCAAAGAATCTTTAAAGGAAGTGTTCAGACTGAAAATTCTAAACCCATTAAAACAAAATAATTACTGTTTTCATGACCTCTAAAATTGCACTTTTTAATGAGTGGATTGTAGGCTTTCAAAATTGGCTTTTCACATGTTATTGAACTTCCAGAAGCAGCTGATTTTTTTCTGTTGGACACCAAAATGGTAGACTCCTACTGATCTCAAATGAAATATGTAGAATCTCATGGAGACAATTGAATTTTTTTTCTCCTTAGAGATTGTCCCAAGCCTGCAGCTGCCAAGACAATATCTAACAATTCAAATATTACTTTAAAATTGCACTTTTATAAAAGCTACAGCATTATCGAGGTGGTATGTGATTTCAATGGAGGGAATATTGATCTTTATGACACAAAATAAGAGTGACAGAAAATAATACACTTGCAGTAGTAAACATCAGAGTTACACTTTGAAACATCCCTGCTTGAAAAAAAATGCAATGAAAAATCTCTGTTGGATCAGCTCTGCACATGGCCTCATCCTTCAGTCATAAACAAAGTGCGATTTCTTCTTTCATTGGTATTCCCAAGAGTTCATTTTAGCACCTTGTTTTATTCAAGTTTTTCAATGGAGAATAAAAAAAAAGTAATCTACATACAGTAATTCCATAGCACTATAGACACTACTAATACATGCAACGTATGCAATATGTATTTTTAATATATTTTCTCAAACCTCAGGTTCATTCCTTTAGTTATAAAAAGTGAGAGGGTTCAGATCTAAAATAAGTCTGTTTCTCCAGTGGAACTACTAAATCAAAACTGTCAAAGTTCCTTGGCAATTCCCCTTCTTTTCCTGTCTTTTCCTGTCATTTCTGTGCCTGGTGTTGACTCAGAGCAGCATGGAGATGGAACTTATCGAGGACCAGACATCATTCCTTTACCAGCTCTTCAAACCGCCCAGCTCCTGGTGAACTTTTGCATCAACTCTTCTTTAACTCACAAACAGCTATAGACTGTAATCATTCTTTAACAACAGTGTTAAAGAATGTTGTTCTATAATTGCTATCATCACTGCTACATAAGCTTAAAGCATAAAACAGCCTTTTGACTCGCATGTAGC